>BRXX01000219.1:15475-48571 GCA_030267905.1 Triparma verrucosa
CCCCCAATCCCCCCCCTCCCTTCCTTCCCCTTCCCTTCCCTACGCCCCGCTCAACCCTCCCTCTAGCCTCGATGATCTTCGCCTCTATCTCCCCCCTCATCTCACTCAGCACCCCCACCTGCCTCTTGCACATCTCCACCCTCTTCCCCCTCGCGTACTCCGTCGCCGCCAGGACCTGAGCCTTCGAAGCTCGCAGGTGCTTGCGGGCGACGATGTCGGAGATCTGCTCGGTGAGCATTTCGAGCTCGGACTGGAGGTTCTCGAATGTCTCCTTCTCGGATTCGAGGGCTCGCGCGACCCTAAGGGCCAAGGGCAGAACGTTAGAAGAGTATTAGTTTGACATCGCTCGGTACTCGCTTCGCTCGCCAAATCACAACACTTACCTGCTCCTCGTCTTCCCTTCTACACGCTTCTTCGCCTT
The DNA here is from genome assembly GCA_030267905.1 of Triparma verrucosa. NCBI lineage: Eukaryota > Bolidophyceae > Parmales > Triparmaceae > Triparma > Triparma verrucosa. Next base: position 15,897 of record BRXX01000219.1, read on the forward strand.
GGCGTATCTGTAATACCCCAGGGCGTAGCTGTGCTGCAGAAACGACCTGCACTCCAGCAGCTCTACGAACGACTCGTGTATGAACCGGATGTCCTCGAACTGCCCCCCCTTCCCCTTCTCCTTCTCCCTCCAGTCTAACCCGAGCAACTTCAAATCATCCGCCGACATGTTCTTTCCGGCCTCCAGCACAGGCTTCATTCTCTCGCAGACAGTAGACGCCATCTCCTTCTCCAAAAGCCCCGAGTCCCTGTGGGCGCTCCACCTCGAGAAATAATGGATGAACCGTTCCGCCTTTCGACCTTTCAGTCTCATTTCGGCGTGGCTCTCCTTGTTACTTTTCTCGACCTTCCCCTCACTGAACTTGTTGCACCTGTAGTACCCCCCCGTGCTGGTGTTGTGTTTGTCCCATTCCTCTAGGCATATCCAGCAGAACTCGTGCCTGCACCTGAGAGACGAGCCTGCGACGACGTCAAGTTATTGGGGTCAGAGAGTTTAACGAAACACACTGAATTCAAGTTGGTCGCTTCGCTCGTCGCTTACTCACAGGTCATGTGGTTGCAACCGTCGTTCTTCTCGATCGGCGTCGAACAGGCAGGGCACGGCTTCGTGTTGGCCTTCAACCACAGCCTGTGGGCGGCCTGCTCGAATGTCTCTCCGGCAACCTGCTCATCTCCTGCGACCCCCTCTTCCTCCAGCTTCTCGTTCCACTGCTGCAGCATGTCGCAAGGGATGGGCCAGTGAACGCCTCCCCCGCACTCCCAACACCAACTGTGCGCCTTCAAAGGCAGCTTGGACGCGTCCGTCCTGTACCCGTCGCTGTACACTCCCTCGGCAGTGACGTTGTCTCCGTCTTCCCCTCTCGTACACGTCCTACAGCAGGCGCCGGCGTTGTTGATGCACTTGTCACCCCACCTGTCCCTCCAGTCATCGCTCAAGGTCAACTTGACGACTTCGCTGCACCCCGCCACCTTGCAGTACTTCAGGTCGCTGGCGGAGTTGACGAACACATCGCAATCCACGTTATTCATTCTTTCCAACCCCTCCTCACCGGCATACTTCACAACGATCTCGTGGGCAACCAGAAAGTCGCAATTATACATAGGGCACTTGACCCTCGTGCCGCCCCTATTGAGACTGTGATTGACCAAGTACCCCTCAAGGCAATCGGCGCAAATTCCATGGTCGTGGTCGTGCATCTTTACCCACTCCGGGGAATCTGCGACAAGCACGAGTTAGAACTGCGCATCGCTCCCCGTTGTCGTCGCTTCGCCTCACTCACCTGGCGCCATCTCATCTCCGCAGACTTGGCAAGTAACTAACCCCCCCTCCCCCTCCTCCCTCTCCCCCCCACCCTCATCACCTTTCTTCAACACGTTCAACAACTTCGCGTCTTCACTCTCGAAATCATAAATTATAGCCTCTACATTGTTGATGCCGTGTTTGGACACGAATTGCCCATCCTTCCACTCGTTCTTGAAACTGTACACATCCCAGTCGACGACCTCAAGCATTTTCATCAAGGAATTCACGTCGTAGTCCTTCTTGACGAACTTCTTCAGCTCCGCGACGTTCCAACCTTCACCGCCCTCGTCCCTGAAAAAGGCCGCTCCGCCGCCTTTCACTGCTCCTTCATCGCCAACAAACTTTTCGATAAACTCACGCACGCAATTTATTCTCGCATCCTTCTCCCCCTCCGCATCAACATTCTCAAACCACTTCAACGAAGTGTCTCCAAAACCTCCCGATATATCTCCGTCAACGTCAAAGTCGCCGGACGCGAACACGGCGAAGCAGATCAGCCAAGAACACAAATCAGAGAAGCCGTTCTCCGCCGCTAGCTCGGACGGAGTCTTTTGGGATATGGTGTCTGGGAGGGTGAGGACGGCTCCGTTCTCCACGAGCATTTTGCAGGCTTCCCTTTGCCCCGATGACGCGGCATAGTGCAGCGGAGTCCTGCCCATATTATCTATCGGATTTATCGAACACTGCGACGAGCGGGTCGTTCGTAATGTTAGATTGCTCCTCGTAGCCTTGGCTTCGTCCTCGCACACTCTCACCTCCGTGCCGTTGATCAACAAATTTACTATCTTCTGCTGCTCCTGCAACAGTTCGGGAGAAACCTCGCAGGCCACATGGAGGGAAGAAACCTCGCAGGCCACATGGAGGGAAGTACGGCCCAGACCGTCGGGAAAATCTACGGCCAGATTCAACTTTAACAGGTCGACGACCAAATCGTAACGCCCCCTCAAGCATGAGAGGTGCAGCGGCGTCGTCATGTCTTCTCTGACGGCGACATCGGAGTCACTGAGGATCTCTTCGCCGTTCTGATACTTAAAATTCAAAGAAACTTGCGAGCTTTGCCGCTTCCTCCTCTTCTTGAACGTCGGTATGAAGCCCAGGATCTTGTTGCCGCTGTAGTCCGGGTTGTCCTCCCAAGGCTCAAAGGGTCGTGACGGGTTCAGGGAGGTCTCAAGGAGCCCCGGCCCGTCGTCCACTAGAGGGTCAGCCTTCTGAGGACTCTTGAAGACGTTCTTGAAGGCATTGCTCAGGCTACTTCTCCTACTCTGCGAGTACTTCTTCGCAACACTCCGCTGCGACTCTCGGAATATAGAGAGGGCAGTCTCAGGATAGAAAAGGAGGGAAGACTGTAGTTTCGCCGTCTGGTACGCCACCAAAGCTTCGTGTGAGGGGGGTTGCTTCGATGGAGAGAACAGCGACCCGGAGGAGCGGCGAGGAGATGACATTGTGCCCTGTTAAGTGTGGCAAGACCTGGGATATATTAATGTTGTGTCGAGGTCGGGAGGCTGCTTTAGGCGATCGCCGACTGTTTTTATAATGCGGCAGGGCAGTACGCTAAAATAGAACCCCGATCAAAACACGGAATGTGCGCTAAGATTGAAGAGAGGATTATATTTTTACTGTAAGGATTTGGAACTCCTCTTTGACTCCTCTCTGGAAGAAATAAAAGTCCAAAGGTTTCATCTCAACCTCTTCAAAAATTGACTTTGTGCATTGGGCCGTAAGCATATTTTAGCCACCCAGCTGCCCAACCTACTAGAATTGCGCTGCCTGGCCCCATTCCCCTGAAATGTCCTCTGAAGCACCATCTGCTCAGCATATATCTGAGCCACCGGGACACTCCCTCTTTCCCTTAGACGTCCCTTCGCGAGAAATTGAGGATGAGGGGACGTCTATAGGGGGTCCAGATCTCCCTTCAGATGTTCTAGACATCGAAGAGACTGAACCTCCAACTGTTTTGGGCAATCCTCTTACGACGGATGAGCCCACTGCCACATCAACAGTCTCTACGGCACCAGGTCACGTCACCGAGTGTGCGACCATATACTCTGTTTTCATGTCCTGCAGCACTGGTGGCTACACAGCGGTTTACGCTTACTTTGCTCACACCCGCGACGAGAAAGTGATGGAGTTCTGGGGTTGGATAATCATCCCGATTTCTATAACGGCGATGGGAATTTCCTTTTTTCTCAAGCCACGACGAGAAGACCGGGCTTATAAGGTTGCTTTAATTTTTCAGTATGTGCTGTTTGCGTTCGTTTCGGAATTCCTCGCTGTAGTCGGCTATGACTTTGCCATGTTTCAAATCATAGCATCAAGCGCACGATCTCTCTGCTGGCTAGCCCTCCTCAAGTTCGGACTGAAGTGCCGGTCCCACGTAGCTAGGCTATCCGACGAGGATCTCTCCAAGTTCCTCACAAACGATGTTATCTTTGGGGGCATGCTTGTGGGTCTAGGACAGCTCGCGTTTCTAATGTTTGCGAGCATCCAGTGCGACGGAAACAACAACACGGACGACTGGAGGCAGTGCAGGCGAACCCTTTACAGCCAAGGAGGTCTGAGTTTCTTGGTCGCGCTGTTCACCATCATCAAACTCGCCAGCGGTGTGGTGCCGAAAAGGATCCTCGACAAACACGTAATTTCTCCAAAGAAAGTCGCGGCTATGGATTTAAATGCCGAGGAAGCGGTACAATTCTTTGGGCTTGCTATTGCTGCTGGGTGCGCGCTCTGGCCATTGGGTAATTACGGAGCAGAGGGAGACTTTGGCAACAATGCCGATGGAAAAGTCGAGATGTACGCCGCATTCATAGTGCCGAGTATTGGAGGTTTCTGTCTTCTATTAACGGCGGTCTGGAAAGCGGTCGTCATCAGGGGACAGATAAGGCGTGAAGCGGAGGAGACCGGACGACTGCATCAGGGCCAATTTATCTCGGAGAATAGCGCGTTGGTGGAAGATTCCTCTTTCTGGTTTTGTATTGGAGTCTTGACGACTAATTACGAGTCTTCGATTATCATTGCTACGGCGGTAACAATGGACGAATCTTACAAAACGCTGGCCATTGTCTCGTTACCGATTGCGATATTAATGTATTTAGGGTCTTTGTTTTGTCAGCCGAGGAGGAAGAGTCCGAAGGATATGTGGAAGTTGCGCCTGCATTTCATGAGCTTTTCTTTCATAGCTGAGATGGCTTGGGCGGTGCATGGATCCAGGCAGGGAGACTTCGGCTATGTTATTTTACACTTCGCACTACTTGCAGCCCAGACGCTTCTCTTCCACTTCGGATTAAAACTCCGAGCAGCCGTAGGTCGACTGCCAGACAAAGATCTCGAAGCATTCTTGGTCGACACGCTCTTCAAGGGCGGGTTAAAGACTCTGTTTTCCATCCTTTTCCTGGCCTTCCGGACGACGAAGTGCGTGTTCGAGAAAGGGAGCGCAGAATGTTCTAAAACCTCAATTTGCTCGACAACTATCTCAGTCTACCTCTTAGGTTGGTGGGTTACGAAGATAGTTCAGGGAAGCGTTAGGAGCGAGTGGAAAGACTTGAAATTTTCGATCGAGAAGATCGCGAGGATGAGGGATATCTCACTTCGACGTGGGTTGGCAGGATTTTTGACGCTGGTGGCCGGCATCTGCGCAATCTTCCTCTTCTCCATGTTGAGCGCCGATGATATGGACGACACGACGATCGCTGTTGTTGGTCTTACAGGAGGCGCAGCAGTTCTTGGAGTTGTCGTTTCCGAGATTTACTCTAGCTTGAAGGCGCAGACACTGAGGGGTGGACAAGATAGGGACCGAGAAACCCATGCTGACTTGGTGGAGACTATGATTAAGAACAGGGGGGGGGCACTGATGGAAGATCAAGCACTGGTTTTCAAACGGTGCGAAGAACTTTTCGAAGACGGCTGTGGTGAAGACTTGGAGGGGCGGGGCTGGGAGAGGCTCAAGTGTGAAGACCTCACGGCTTGGAGCAAATGTGCTCCGATGAAGGAGGGGGAGAATAGCACTGCGGTAGGGAAAGCAATGGGAACTGTTGACAGCTCTGCCGAGGAGGCTGCGGCTTTTGTGATGAGCTTTTGCGACAGTGAGAAGATGCGCATCAGCAGGGCTGCGGGCCATCCAGCAAGGCTCGTACTGACAGAGGAGGATGGCTACCCTCTAAAGGACAACGAAATCACCGTGGCGACAGTGAAGCGGATGCCTTCGTTTTTGAACAATAGGGAATTCGTGACCAGAATGATCTGGAAGTCGGAGGAGGGAAAGGTGGTAATCGCCATAGAGTCCATTGACGACAACGTTGATGATGCATATGGGCGCAAGCTGAGGAAGACGAGAGGTTTTACGAGAGCACTTTGGGAAATCGTGAACTTCCCACAGAGAGGGGAGGAGGGAGAGGGAGAGGACCAGCAGCAGTGCAAAATCACGATGGTGCAGAGATTAGATGCAGGAGGTAGCATCCCGGCATGGGTGACGAACAGGAAAATGCCTATAGCACTGAGCGCCGTTCAAGAGGCGATCATTCGGTTCCGTCGCGGTATGAATGCGGCGACAGAGCAGAAGACGGAGGTTGAAGGACCTATTGAGGAGTGCGCTTGGTTTTTTGTTTGCGTTAACTTTCTTTTCACGTCAACATTACCAGTACTGATCATTTGCTACGGCGCGACGCTGAACATATTATGCATGTTAATGGTAGCCTTAATATTCCCCATCACCGCACTTTCATTTTCGATGGCAGTGTTCTACAAGCCAAAGAGAACGGATGCCGGCTACAAGCGCTTCCTCTACTTTCACTTCTTCACATTTGCTGTTGTCAGTGAAAGTGCTCTTGGGATTGGTTCAATTTTCAGACGGGGCTTGACATTCATGGGTTTGTTCACCCTCTTCAGGATCCCGTTTTGGTGTTTAGCCTTCCGGCTAGGATTGAAGTTCCGAGAATCAGCAGCGAAGCTTCCACCTCAGGAACTGTCCGACTTCTTGTGCCAGACGGTCTTGGTGAAGGGCACGGCGGCCATAGGCCCGATGCTCTTCCTCTCCTTCGAGGCAATTTCGTGTTTCATCAGTCAAGACTCTCTTGATAACGGGCAGTGCAGCAATACTTTAATTGCCTCGATGCTTCTATCCACGTACCTCGCAATTTTAACCATATTGTCGATCGCCAGTAAGGCAGTGCCGAAGAGCGTCCAAAGAGAAGCGGCGTGGGATCTCTCATCAATTGCTTCGCTGAAGGGTTTGAAGTGGTGGCAGCAGATACAGGGAGGACTCATAATAATCACTGCGATAGCTTCGCTCTATCTCCTGAGTATTCTGGGCGTTGAAGCAAACGGGAACAGCATGGTATTCAAAGTGGGTGCATTAGGAGGAGTCAGCCTAGCTTTCGCTGCTCTTATCAACGCAACCATGTTATCCCGAACCATAAATGAGCAGCAACAAAACACAACAACTGTCGAGTTGCCCCCCATCCAAAGATCAGTCCAGGGATTTTCAGCCCGCGACATTGAGAAAAATGCTCTCGCATTGGCCCTCGTGTAAAAAAATAGAAGAGTGTCGTTTTTCATAAACTATCTCATTTATCATCCCCATCATCCTCATCATCGTCGTCGTCGTCATCTAAATCGTCGCCCCAATCAATACCTCCACCCTCATCCTCCTCCTCGCTCTCCTCCCCGTCGTCGGCGCCCTCTCCTGCATCACCCTTGGCCACACTGACGACGCTATCGACGTCGCTCTCCTCCTCCTCCTCGGAGGAGGCGTAACCGAACTCCATTGCGTTGAGCTCCAGTTCGAACAGCCGCTGGTCCAGGCCCTGCAGTTCTGCACGGTAGCCGTCCTCCTTCATCTTTAAATGCTTCATCCGGTTTTGCATCCGCTCGTAATCCTTCTCTATGTCGACCCTGACCCTGTTCCCCCGCTTCTCCTTGGCTTTCTCCTGCAGGGCGTACAGCGTCTTCTTCTTCTCTCCCAGGAGGTACCTCAACCTGTCGAGGTCCCTGGTCTTGCCCTTGACTGTGTTCGTCTCGTCGTTCAGCTCGGACGTGAGACTCTGCAACATGTCGTAAATCGTCTCGACTCTGGCCTCGCTGTTCTCCAGATCTGCCTTGAGCGAGGAGATCATTTCGGTGCTCTCGGACACCTTTCCCAAGAGCTCTTCGTTGGCAGCCTTGCAGCTCTTGACGCTGGCAGCGGCGCACCTCGCCATCTTCGTCCTCGCCGCCATTTGCGTCTCGAGCTTGTGCATCCGCTTCGCCCACATATTGCGTTCCACCTGCAAAAGCTCCCTGTCCTTCTCCTCTGACCTGTCCTTCTTCTCGAGCTTCTTGAGATCCTTCCCCTTCTCGCTGAACAAGTTGCGCAGTTTGATGCTCGACTGAGTGACCGTTTCGACAGTCTCCCTGAGGGTGTGCGATATCGCAGCTGACTCGTTGATCAGCGGAGTCAGATACTGCAGCTCCGTTTGGAAGAAGCCCAAGCTGCTAGTCAGTGCGCCTTGCAGCATGCTGACTGTGTCGCGGAGGTGGCCCACTTCCCTCGACAGGTGGGCGGCCGTTGTTTTGTTGTGCTCGGACGAGCGCAGGCGCGCCAGGAGCACAGACTCGCGGGACTTCAGCGTCTTGAGACTTTGCAAACCCTTGTTCTGCTCCTCTTTCGATAGCAGCTGGTAGAACCCGTCCAGCATCTCGGCCTCCCTCTTCTCAATCCACTCCTTCCTCTGCTTCGCCTTCGCCACATCGCGCTTCTGCTCCCCCATCATCGCGGCCGTCCAAACCCCGTCCCTCACGCTCCTCGTCATGTAGAAGCCCTTGATGAGGTTGCTGTACAGCGACGATATCTTGAGCAAGTTTCTGACCTCAGCCGAGCACTGGGACTCCGTTGGGACTGTGTACCGACCTTGCGCGCTGCAGCAAAGAGAAGCGAGTTAGCAATTAACATATTTACTACTATCGACGACGATCCCTTCTAACCCAATTCTCACCTACTCGCCCTGTTGCGCAGGGGCAGGGAAGTGCTCATCGTGGAAAGCTTACGGGCCGCACCCTCGTCCTCAACCGCCAAGCCGCCTTTTGACTGGACCTTGAACAGGTCCTCCGTGAGACCAATTTGCTGTATATTTTGCAGCACTGAGGAGCTGACCTGGGCGCCTAATGCGCGCCGTCTCTCTATCAAGCCCATGAGCACGTCGACGTTTATAGCGTCCTCCCCGAGACCCAGTTTGTGGGCGATGGTCTTGTTGCGTTCCAGCGAATCAATTTCATTACTGTCGGCTTTGGTGTTCACTAGGCGCAATGCTCCTCCGACCGTCATCCTCCTCTCCTTCTGGTTGCGCCCCCTCCGCTCCATGCGGCCCCTGCCCCCCTTTCTCTTTACAACTATGTCGTCCTCCCGGCGCTCCTCCCACGAGATGTGGGACAGGACTTCTGTGAGCACGGCGAGGTCCTTCTGGAGGAGCGTTATGGCAGTGTGCGTGTTGGTAGTCTGGTTACTTTTTATCGTGTCGGCAAGCATTTTCTGGCGGAGAGCTCTGCGCGCGTGTTAGAGGGTGGGCGAGTAAAGTGGTCCTTGTCTTCTCTTCCCTGCCTCACCTGCTCTGCTCGAGTTGGGCGTGCATCATGGCCGATTTATCCTCTTCCCGGTCGCCGGTGGAGTTCCGCTGCCGGCGATTCGTGACGCTGCCGCGCCTCTTGGATCTCCCAATCGGGGGGGACGGAACGGCGTTCATGCCTGGCCAAAGAGCTGCCTATTGTTGGATTTCCAGTGCAGAGGAGAGAGACGCAACTGTTTCCTTAAAGAACAAGCTTTCGAACGACGGCCGCCCAAATCTACTTTAATACCGGCACAATACGTAAATAGGGGGGCAGATAGAGGAACTGATCTTTCCAACAGTTTCCGCAAATTTTCTCCCTTCTGGAATGCCTTTTTGGGACGGATAATTTCTCCCATCTACTATTGTCTTGCAAAACGAGGTTGCAGCGGATCCGCTGAGGGAGTTTATCCAGATGAAGAAGTTCTTCAGCAGAAAGAGCTCGACAAATAAAGCGTGAGTGTTCCCGGTGGCGGCTGGATGGCCTCGGGGGTGTTGGGGGGTTGGGGGGGAGAGTCCCCCGCCAGAGAACAATTTGATGGGTTTTTGTGTGTTTTCTGAAGAGGCTGGCGCCCGAGGCACGTTGCTGGGGTCGACGACTATCACAAATCTGCCGGGGAACGCTTCCAAACTCGACTTCACTCAGCCTGTGAAACCAATCAATGCAATTATCGGCGATATCCAAATCCAGGTCGTACTAACACAAGTACCCCTTTTTTCGCCCTCACGCAGGGATTCGAGTCCAAAATCGGCTAGGTGAGGCAAGGGGGATGAGGAGGGTGAAGTGTAGTGCGTTTCCGTTGGACTTCGTTTGAGGAGAAGTAGAGGAGAGCTTTGACACGGCGATGTGACCTTAGTAGTAGAGTCTGGTGCTTCGTTTGGTTTGCCTGGGGTCTCATTCCCCGGGCTGCAGGTGTGTTTTTTAATTTCGGTCTCACCCCCCGCCCCCTCCCCTTCCCCCAATCACCCCCCTCCCGCATTGCAGCTCCTCGAGCCCGACAACAGAGATGATGTCCCCCCCTCCCCCCTCCAGCCCCCCTCCCCACATGCCCCCTGCCTCCCCCACAGGAAGTTCCCGGGCGCCGTTGAACCCGACCCCTAGCCAGCACTCCCTGAACCGCCCCGAAATCCAGTTCCCCAATTTACCCACCCTTAGAGAATCTCCCCAGTCCGAGCGTGAGCAGGTGAGCGATGAAAGTGTTTTTTTTGCGAGCACACAACTAGTAATGTTCTAACTGGTTCGTCGTGCAAACTTCCGCCGCAGCTGTTCCTGAAAAAGCTCGATCTATGCAGTTACGTCTTTGACTTCAACGTCGCGACCCAGAAGAGAGCCAAGGACATCAAACGACAGACCCTTCTAGAGCTCGTGGATTACGTGAACACTCCTGCAGGGCAGGCGATTTTCACCGAGGCCGTCATGGCTAGCGTTGTCAAGATGGTGAAGGAGAACGTGGGCAGGAGTTTGCCCCCGACCAAGGACGACTTCGACCCTGAAGAGGTGAGTATGTAGGAGTATGTGTTTGCTTTTTTTGGGTTCTAATTCTGTTGATGCATCACAGGATGAGCCTCAGCTGGAGCCTTCGTGGCCTCACCTCCAAGTAGTGTACGAGTTTTTCCTGCGTTTTATCGTCTCTGGCGCAGTGCTAGCGAAGACGGCCAAGAGGTGAGCGGGCGATGTTGTTGTTGTTGGTTGTGGGGGGGGGGGGAGTGGCACTTGAACTAACCTCCCCCCCCCTCCCCCCCTCCCCCTTTCCTCGCACTTTAGGTTCATCGACCAGAACACATGCTTGACCTTGATCAATTTATTTGACTCCGAGGATCCTCGAGAACGGGATTACCTCAAAACCATCCTCCACCGCATCTACGGCAAGGTGAGCGCGAGCGAGGAAACATGGATTGATTATTATTATACTGTATTTTATATAGGCCTCTCTACTAACTAACACTCTTCGCTTCACAGTTCATGACCCACCGCTCCTTCATTCGCAGGAACGTGTCCAATATATTCTACGGCTTCGTGTATGAGAAGACCCGCCACAATGGCATCGGCGAGCTGCTCGAGATTCTAGGAAGTATCATCAACGGTTTCGCGATTCCGCTTAAGAAGGAGCACGTCACTTTTTTGAGCAAGGTGAGATTGAAACACGTAGTATTTATTTGTGTTAGCATTGGACATGTTTGTGTACTAATTAACACACTTTCGTCACACACACAGGCCCTCCTACCTCTACACAAACCCAAGTGCGTCAACCTATACCACCAACAGCTCTCATACTGCATCATCCAATACGTCGAGAAGGACGGAGACACCGGAATAACCGTAATCCGAGGCCTAATAAGCTGCTGGCCCTGGACGGACAGCCAGAAGCAGGTCCTCCTAATCAACGAACTCGAGGAGCTACTGGAACTCCTCGGCTACGAGCAGCTCCAGGTTATACAAACAGAACTCTTCAGGCACCTAGCTCGACTCATCGGCTCAGACCACTTCCAGGTCGCCGAGAGGGCCCTGTTCCTCTGGAACAACGAGCACCTCGTCAACGCGGGGTGTTTGAGCAGGCAGCTCGCGGACGTTATCCTGCCACTCATATACGATGATCTGCTTGATAAGGTGAGAGTGGAAGCGCGCCACACGTGCACTGAGGCGAGGGGGCGATAAGCGATAAGATAAGAGACAGATTTCTAACGTCATGATTTCACACCGTACTTTGACGAATCGCAGTGCTCGCATTGGAACCAGACCGTGGAAGGGTTGGCGCAGAGCGTTCAGAAGATGTACATTGAGGTGAGAGGTGGAAGAGTCTAATTTATTGCATTTTGGTCGCCTTTACTAACGCCGCGTGTTTTGAACACCGGGCAGTTTGATCCCAGCTTGTACGAAAGTTGTGCAGCGGGGGAAAAGGATAGAGGGGAGAAAAAGGCAAGCTTTGAAGAGAGGGCACTGGCTGGTTGGAAACAGATCGATGCCATGGCTACAAGCAATAGATAGAGTTAGAGAGTTTGGGTGAGCAAGGTTTGGTTAAGGTCTTGTGTAAAGTTGTAAGCGCGAGGCTGGTGGAAGAGGAAAAGGAATATTCTAAATATCAAATGAAGTTGCCTTTACTTGAAGTCCATTTGTAAACATTCTCTCGACCATCTACGCGAGCAGCTTCATGGGCTTGAGGCGCACGGAGATCTCGCCCCTCATCTGATGCGCGCACTCTTGCTCAATCCACTCTCCGTTCCACGAGAAGCCGTCGCCGCTCTTGAACAGCGAGGGGTTGTCCATCGGGATCTTGCCCTCGTCGTCGTCGTCGTCCTCCTCCTCCTCCTCGCCGTCGTGCCAGTGCGACCCGCAGAGCTCGACGAACTTCTTCTCGGCGAATTTGAGAGCGGAAGCCCTCGAAGCGTAAACGCCCGGCGAGTGGTCCTTGTGCTTCTCCTCGTGAACGTCACGCGCCTTTTCGTATGCCGCCTCGACCTCATCGCCGTAGCAGTCGACAGTGGTGTCCTCTCCGAAGCTCCTCGATCGATACGTCCACCTCCCACACAACGCCGTATACCACCTGTTCGGCCACCTTTTGCTTCTTGCTCGGCTTGCTCATCGCTGAATGCCCGAGTGTGCTGCTGACTGGGAATGCCGAGCAAGCGGTCAATCATTGCGGCGCCTTAGGAACCCTAGGACCTAGGCTATTTATGTGTCATTTGGTTGTTGTTGTTGTTGTTGTTCTTCTTCTTCTTGGGCGGAGTGGGGGGGGGAGGATCCCGCTCTGTTAGGGTAAGGGTATTGCGGAAAAGGAGGGGGGTAGGAGGGTTAGAGGCGAAGGCAGGTAGATAGGAACCCTTCCAAAAACACACAGCAAGAAACAGGGACCAAGGACAAAAGGCAGAATGCAGCAAGAAATTCTTCATTTTCAGCCTAAATTTTTATCGCCGCTCACAGTATTTTCACAAGACCTACGTTCACAAAATAGTGTATAACTCGATAAATAGCCGCCGAACCATTCGCTAGCGTGCTTGAACAACGTTTAAATCCTTAGTTAGTGTTCTTGCAAAAAGGTGCCCCGACACCTTCTCCTTTTCCCCTCTCCCTTCGTCAATTATTCGTACTTACGCAATTACAAGTCGCCACATCTAGTCATTGTAACATTCTATTAGGGTAACTCTAAATGATTAAATCTCGCTCCCTATCGGGCTCTTTATCAGGCCTCACACAGAGCTACCCTCTGCTAGGGTCTCTCCCGTCGTCGTCGTCTCCCCTTTACCAACCAGGGAACCCTAACAGGTTGCACCATGACCTTCGCCACAATCCCCGACAAGGCCTCACACCCACTTTCCCCGCCTCCCGCTACTCTAGCTTTCACCACCAAGCTAGCTTGACCCAAGCTAGCTTGCCCCCCCCATCATCTTCTTCTAGAACTTCTTCTAGAACCCCCCTCTACCTAGCAGCAGCCCTAACGATCCTCCTTTGGTCCATAACCTTAAACTTCCTCTTGACTTACTCCTCCGTCTCCCCCTCCCTCCTAAACCTCGCCTCCCACCACCCCGCCGCCGGAGGCGTCGACTACCGCAAACGTTTCATGAACCCTTCCGTCTTCAACCTCCCCCGCGGTGGCTCCTCCTCCTACTCCCCTTCCTCCTCCAAAGTAACCACCGACGAAATCGTCGACGTAACAACCTTAACCCTCTCCTCCCTCTCCTCTACCTTCTCTACCGTCCTGTCCTCCGGCCTCCCCGTCCCGTCCTTCCTAACATTAATAACCGAGTTCGCTAACTACCGTATTCACCACCAAGTCCCTCCCTCCTATAAATCCTACTCCGTCGGAATGTCTTTAGGTCAAAAAGACGTTCTACAAAACGTCCGTAAAATCCGATCAGCCTATATATCTTATTTAGAACACACTTCTTCCACTTCAGCGAATATATGGGATTTAATCGACTTAGAACTTGAAGTTTCATATCATAAACTACCTAAATTACAAGATCCAAGCGCGAGCATAGGTTTGCTATGGATATGGAGACAGTTGAAATATCAGGTCGAGATATATGAGAATTTTTTGGAAGGTTATACCGCGAAGGAAAGGTAAGAAAAAAAAACAACAAATGTTGTGAAAAAACGCTAGACGTTATATTAACATCCCCTCTCAGCTGTGAATTAGCATACCAACAAACGTATTCCCGATATCATTCATGGTTCGTTCGTGCTATATTCTCACGTTCTTTCAATGCCGCGCCGAGTGAACTCGTTATATTCGAGCATATGACGGGATTGAAAGGGGAGGACGCTCGAGATAAAGCGAAACTGGAAATGGAAATTTTCGTTAATAAGGTTAAGGTGAGAGATGTTTGTTGGGGGTTGATGAGGCTTACTTTTTTTTTCGAACTCACATGGCGTATTGCAATGTAGGAGGTTGTGGAGGAACTTGAGAGAGGGATTGAGGAAAGAGGTATCAACGATCCCACGAGAGTTTAAGAAATAAGGTTGTACGGATTGTTCGTCGCTTTTTTTGCATGTATATATGAACTGTTTTTTCTTTTACTTTACTTTACTTAAGAGAGGAATAGAGGGATGCAAAGTCTCATGTTTCTCGAAGGGTTGCTTTCGAAAAAAAAGTATCGTAACATCCCCCCACCATCACGATTACAACGCCCGTCACAGTTCGTTCATCTCCGCGGTTACTCAGAATTGTAATTTAGCTTGTCGGTTCGCCCCGGCTTATCACGCCTGGGTAGCGCCCGCGCATTTATGAGGATGCTTTTGAAGTGAAGATGTTTTCTTAGATTTACTTCTTATATATACGTTTTGAGGTAATATAAAATATGTGTTAAAGAAGGATACAATATTGGTATGCGTAACAATTAAATTAAATTGATTTTTTTGGCGGGATACTATTTCCCTGGATAAAAAGTATGCATGTGAAATTCGTGTCTGAGGTGTTGCCAACTCTTGATCCTGTTGCTGTTAGATCTTGTGATTATGTAAGTGTACTTTATTTGTTATTTTATTTGTGTCAATGCGGCGGTATCTTAATGAAGGATTTAATCAAAGTATTATATTTTATGGGACGATCGTTATTGTGGAGATATAGGGGTTGGGTTGCTCGTGATTTGACGGGATCGCGTTGGTGAAAGGATTCATGTTAAACAAGCAAGTTATTGTCGATTTTTGAGGAGTATAAACGTCATTTTATAAAACTTAGTGTGTTATTACAGAGTTTTAGAGGGTATCGTTATGTTGTAATATCGATTTGAGACGTTTATTGAGGACAATTTGCTCGTTGAAAAAGATAAACGGTAGACGCCCCAACATTTCATATGAAATAATGATTTATTCAGTCTAAAATCGACACCGTACGGTAATAAATACGCACTCTAACGCATTTTAACACAATCATATAAACGCTACGTCACATGTAACCCTCATAACGTCAACGTGTTCATGTTTAATGTCATGTTTAATGCGACTGTTTCCCTAACCCTGTTTACCGTAGCATGAAGTTGTCTAAGTCCCTCGTCTTTTTGGTGCTGAGCATCAGTTCGACTGCCGCTTTCGGATTGCCGCGCACTCCTAGCGCTGTTAAGGTGAGAACAAACTATACATACTTATATCGTATAACAACCCTAACCCTGACACCTACTACTACATCTACTAAAACCTACAGGCCGCCGGTCAGTTCACCGCTCCCTTCAACACTCTCCGCGACACTTCCCCCCTCGTCCAGCCTGTTGATGTCTCCACCTCCCTCTCCTCCACCCTCTCCACCTCCTCTGACTCTGCCGTCTCCACCCGCGGCGGCGTCGGCGGTGCCCTCAAGAACATGGACATCCCCCTCCTTGCGTACTTCTTCTTCTGGTACGTCGGCAACTACTACTACAACATCACCAACAAGCTCGCCCTCAAAGCCGCCGGAGGCAAGACCGGTTTCCCCATGACCATCGCTTCCCTCCAGATGGGCGTCGGTTGCCTCTACGCTCTCTTCCTCTGGGTCGCCCCCGACGGCCGTCCCACCCCTAAAGTAAACATGGACGACATCGTCAAGATGCTCCCCGTAGCTTTCTGCGCTATGGGAGCTCACTGCGCTTCCGTGTTCGCGCTTTCAGCCGGAGCCGTTAGTTTCGGTCAGATCGTCAAGTCAGCCGAGCCCGCGTTCGCCGCCGTCCTCTCTCAGTTCGTTTACGGGAAGAAGATATCCAAGGCCAAATGGCTCTGCCTCCCCATCGTTATTGGCGGAGTGATCCTCGCTTCCGTCAAGGAGTTAGACTTCGCTTGGGCGGCCTTGATATCCGCTTGCGTCGCGAACCTCTTCGCGGCCTTCAAAGGCAACGAGAACAAGAAACTCATGGACACCCCAGGCATCAAGGACCGTCTCGGGACCGTCGGGAACCAGTTCGCCGTCACTTCCATCCTCGCTTTCATCATGTCCGTCCCTCTCTTCGTCCTCAGGGAAGGTTCTAAATGGTCCGAATTCGTAGGACTCTACAAGACGAATCCCATCGTCTCGTTCAACCTAATCGCCTCCGGAATTTACTTCTACGGTTATAATGAACTCGCTACCATGACGATAAAAAAGACTTCAGCCGTTACTCAAAGTGTCGCGAATACCGCGAAACGCGTTATCGTTATTGTTGGGGTTGCGATTGTTTTGGGGGAGAGCTTGGATCCTATTAAACTTCTCGGATGCAGTATTGGTATTGGTGGGGTTTTCTTGTATTCTATTATTGATTCGCTTGTTGCGAAGAAGTAGGGATTGTTGTGTTGAGAGGGGGGTTTTAAGAATGAGAGGGGGTTTTACAAGAGAGAGGGAAGAGAGAAAGAGGTTAAGTGAGAGGTTTAAGACGAGAGGACACGTACTCTGTTAATTCATTGGTTATTTACCGGTCGGCAAGACGAGAATATTATTATTTAAACGGGCCTTTGAAAAGATTAAAATAACTGAATTTTATATTGGCTTTTTGCAACCGTTTTCGTTTTCCCCTCAACATTTAATTTTCTTCCTTCCCTCCTCCCCCCCGTCCTCCCTCCCCCAATCTCTCGACCCCTTTATCCCCTCCCACTCCCTAATAACCTTCTCCGCCCACTCCCCCCTCCACCCTCTATACTCCCCCACTTTCAAATCCCCCAACTCAACCTCCCCATAACTAACCCTCTCCAAATCAACAACGAAATAACCCAAATGCGAAAACAAACGCCTCAACATCCTATTCTTACCCTCGTAAACTCTCACGGTAACTTTACTCATTTTCTCAGTCTCAGAATCGACTACAGACGAATCAGTCCTCCTTGAATTCTCAAGACATTCATAATGCGGGTACGTCCCTACATGCGTCTCCGCTTCAATAATTTCGGCCGAGTACGTGCCTGTAGATGTGACGATACCTTCAGATATTTGTTTGACACGTGATTTTAATGTAGGAGGATCATGGATGCATCCTTTTAATATTAGATTGTAGACTCGAGGGGTGTGGGTTGTGGGGGAGAGGAGGTAGGAGGTTAGGCGGGAGTCGGAGGAGAAGAGGAGGAGGCCGCGGGAGTGCTGGTCGAGGCGGCCGACGGGGTGGTAGTGGGGGGGGAGGGGGGGGGTTATGGAGAGGAGGGTGGGGGAGGGGGGGGAGGGGGAGAGGGTGCAGAGCATGGAGCAGGGTTTGTTGTAGGCGAGGAGGAGGGGAGGGCGTTGGGATGTTGGAGTTGCAGCTGGCTGTGTTGTGTCAGTAGTTACAGCTGGTTCGTCTTCTTGTTCGTCTTCAGGTTGTACAGCAGCTGGTCGTACATATACTATTTTGTCATCTTTATCTTCCTGAACTTTCAAGGAGGCGCTAGCAGACACAACATTATTAACGACAACGCGCCTAGAACTCAACAGGCGACGCGCATGGCGGTTGGAAGGGGCGTAACCATGCAGAACGAGGTACTTTAGGAGCTTGATTTTACAGGGGGCTGTACAGGGAGCTGTGCAGTCAACTATAGTTTTGATCACCTTCCCTTGGCCTTGTTCTGACCCATGAGTTGCTGCTCGGTCGTCTTGAGCTAGGAGCGGTCCTTGTCGCTGTAGCTCTTCCTCCTCTTTCTCCTCTTTCTCCTCGCTCTCTAATGAGCTCTCCATTTTATCGTGCAACGATATCGCAACGATATAATTTAGCAGAGGGTAGTAGTAGCGAAATGAAAGGTCGCAAAAGCAAGATCAAGTCTTCAAAAACGCAGCAACAAAATCTGTCCCAAACCCAGCTTGACTCTGGAAAACAGATGGATACAGTGCTGTATTCATGAATCCAGTTCAGGATTTACCAGGATTCTTCATTATATTGTGTCAAAAGTAGCAATAAAACTGCCAAATCCCGCTTCCATTTCCCAGCTGTCGAAACCCTAAAGATCCTAGCCTACCAGGCTACCAGGCATTGTTGCAGGCGTCGTTTATAGAAGTTACAGTATCAACCCCCTTCCCCTTATAATCCTTGTACCCCTGCACTCCCATCCGATAACCCCACAAACAAGCCCTTCCCCCCAAGTACGACGAACATGAAGGTGCCCAAGACCGGTGGCGAAGTGTACGACTACAAGAAGTACCTCTCATCTAACAAGGACCCCGCTCCTAAAACGGTCGTCCCCGAAACCTCAATATCCTCCTCCAACCCTCTCTCCCCTTCACCTACCTCTCCTCCTCCTCAACCTTCGCAGAGGCCCCCTCCCCCGGACTGGATGAACCGAGCTCACAACAAGCGCCGCACCAGATTCATGGAGCACGCGAGCACGTTGAAAACGTTCTCCGAGAAGGACGATGAACTCGAGAGGAGGTGAGAATAAGGGGGGAGGAGGGGGTGAAAGTGATAAGCCGATGAGGTGAACCCCTCCAGGTTACTGGCTCTTCAATAACACGATATAATTATAATACCATTGGCGGAGGAGGAGTGGGGTGAAATAATTTCATCCAACTTCATGTAAAAAACGTTAACACATCCTCCTCTCCCCCTCCCCCCTCTCCCCCACCCCTTACCCCCCCCCCCAAAAAAGAACACCAAAATCCCTCCCTAAATTAATAAACATAGATTCGTTCACCTTTGAATCTTCCTCCCCTATTTCCGTCCACACTTCCATAATCCTCATCGGCCTTTTAATCCAAGTTTTGATCGCGGGCATGCACTTTCTTGTGTTTTTAGGTGTTAAACGTACTATCGATACTACCGCATACATGGATTTATTTTCGTAAGTAGATTGTTATAATTATCGTTTTGTTTTCGTAACGCTTTCGTTTTTCTAACACGAACGCTAACAATATAACGGGATAGATCATCATCTGAAAACCCTCAATCTCTTGAACCTCTCTTCTCCAATTGCACGTACTTCTCTGGGCCTCACCTCCTTAATTCTAAAGTCTTCCTCGACTACGACATAAGCGTTTATAGTAGCGAGTTATTTTTTCCTTTCTCGTTGGCGTTTCATTTGATGATTATGATGAGTAGACCGAGGGAGAAGTTGAGTTGGAGGGAAGGTGAGGGGGGGAACAGTATTCGTGGGAGCGGGGGGAAAGGGTTTTTGTTATTTTTGTTATTTCTCTTACGCCGCGTTTTTTACAATCCACCCCATCCAGGTACGAGTACACTTCTTTTAGTTGTCTCCCGTGTATTCTTAATGTTGAATAATAACATGGAGAGCCCTCAAGTTTATTACGTGGCTTACAGCGTGAGCGTATTCGCGGTCATCGCGGTGACGTTCGTTATGGTTAAGGTTAGGAGGAGGATGAGGATGCTTGATCATAAAAAGCTGAGCAACCTGGTATTTAATATTTTACCGAAGACGATGATTAGTCTTATCGTCGCTCTGGCTTTTCTGAACAGCGAAAGTCTAGGATGCCTAATGAGGTACAGCTGCCTCGACATCCGACTCTGCGAGGACAAGATCTACAGCGGCGCGACCTTCTGCTACCTCTTCTACACCTTCGCTTTTTTGAGTATCTTCACGCTGCCTCTGAGGAGGGAATACGGGCTTCAGAATTTGATGAGGTAACAAATACCCGCGGCGCTTGCTTCCTGCCCCCCCCCCCCCCCCCCCTCTTCTAATTCAAGCTCGCAAACTTTTTCGCTGCAGATTTGATTTCGCGCACTCCATCGAACAGTTTGAGTTCTATGCGCTCTGGGTTGCGGGACTCATTGGCATGTTCGCCTTCGCGTCTTGCAACGATATAAACGACTATGAAAGGTACTACGATCAGGCAGGCCCCCACGCTCGCTCCTTGGATCAGAATTTCTGGTTCCGCGGCTTGCTTTACTACAGGTGAGAAACCCGTTTCGAGGCACGTTCACGAGCTATTTGACGCCGGTTCTGGCCAATTATTCTAATTCGTCACTTCTCTCCTCTACTCAACTCGCTCCGCCTGCTGCCCCCCCCCCCCAAAAAAAACCACAGTTCGTCCTTGCTACTACTCTTTGTAATTTTATTTTCTTGGTTTGATATTTCACACTTGCACTTTCAGATAAATGAGCCTGTGCACACAAAGCTTGAAGGTGAGAACGCACATTACCAATACTTCTGTACTTAACATAGCTGCTGCCGACTTCACCACGATTTCTAACGCTATAAACACCTCCTCTTTTGCGACTCGCTTCGCTCGTCGCAGCCTTGAAACAAGGGATGAAATCCATGAAATCCAAGAATAGACTGACTTCGGCGAAATCCACGAGGTCCTTTCATAGATCTTCTTCTTCTTCGGTGGCCATGGCCTCTCTAGACGAAGGGGACCAAGGCGATGAAGATGCTGATGATGCTGATGGTGCTGTGGATCTTTCCAACCCAGTCCCCTCCCCTCCTGCAAGTCCTCCTCCACCGAAGAAGGCCTTAAATAGGTCGTCCAGCAGTAGACTTAGGTCGTCCTTCACTGGCCAGGAGGACTCTTGGTTCGAACACAAGGTCAAGGAAGGGCCTAAGAAGGGGGCGAGCTACTTCCACCAACCCTCAACGGGAACCACCACTTGGACGAGGCCCAAAAAAGTCATCGTCAAGTGCGGGGTAACTGTCAAGAAGCACCTAATCCCTGCGGCCCCAGAACAAGAACGAGAAGTAGCTCCTCGCAGCCAATCGGAAATGTCGTCGTTGACCTCGGTCGACTACTCATTGACTTGGTCTCATAGAATTCGTCATTATTTAATGACGCACCAGAGGGGCCGATGGGCCCCCATCCATCGTTTAGTAATGGTCCTCTTCAGCCTTGTCTTTTTAGCCCCGACTTTCTATTTTTGTTTCTATTTCATGCCGAGGAACTCATTGGACGAGCTCGAAGGCGATCAATTGCCACGAAGACAAGGTGAGAGCAAACCGTGTCACTTCCCAATCTTACTACGACGACGACTTCTCACTCTCAACAACAAAACCAATTCAGCCAAACTGCGAGACGCATACGACGTAGTATCCTTCACTTCCGTCCTTCTGACCGGGTCAACCTGCATGTACTGTGTGACTCACCCTTACAAGGTAAGAAGCTGCTAGGAGGTCATATAATGCACAGTTTGAAGGAGCAGAGCCTGATGCTGCAAGAGAGCGTGTTGTTGGTTAGAGACGCCTCAGTCGCTCGCAGCAGCAACACCAACTCGTTCTTGAGATTTCGCTAACCCTTTCGCAGACGTTCGACCTCCGTAAAAATTGGGGCGGCTTCATGTTCTTTTTGCCCACTGTGAGCTTCTACACGTTGGCGTATTTCAACTTTGGAATAGATTATGGATACGACAACATAGAGTCAGTCGTGGCGAATATTTTCTCGGGCACTCTTTGGCTTGTCTTCTACAAACGCTATCGTTCCTTCATAAAGGCAGTGAGGATGCTGAACGTTCAGGCCGTAGACGCTTATCTGGCGAATGTAGCGCGCTATTTCTCCGCCTTCATGGTCCCTGCGTGCTATCTGACCTCGGAGAGGTGAGAGTGTGCGAGGAGCGAAGCCACGAGCTGAAAAGGCGTGTGTTCCAAATGTAAAGTTGCTGCTGCCAAATTCGAGCGTGCGAGGAGCGGGGCCTCGGTACCCATTAACACTCGCTCGGCGATTCGCTCAGTACGCTGGGGCCTCGCTTCGCTCGAAATCTGCTACCGCTCGGGCCTCGGTCGGTCGCTTCGCTCCCTCTAACCCGCTCCTCGCTTCGCTCGTCGCAGCATCGGATGCTTCGTCTCTGGGGAGTCAGGCATGTGCACAAGGTTGCTGCGGTGCAATTACGGAATTGTCGTTCACCTCGTCCTGGCCTTCATCTTCGAGTGCATCTGCACAGTCCACCACAAGCCCCTAAACATATCAACATTTTTGAGCTGTCGAGAGAAAGATCCCATGATTTTCGTTCGGGTTATGTGTCAAGTTACCTGCCATATGTTATCCATGGTTATATTCGGCATGAGGCCTCGTAACGCAGGAGGTGAGAAAGGGGAGGTCCTCCTCACTGGCTAGCTACCTTATCTAACCAGGCCCTAACACTCGTTCCTCTCCCACTCCCTACGCTCCTCGCAGACTATGAGGATTACCCTTTCGGACTTCAGCGAGAAACAACCAGCAACTACGGAGGCGACTTAGATCCTACCGTACACTTGGTCGAGAAGATACGGTTAGTCATCCCGGTCATGTGGGTTGGTTTAATTACCTTAGAGGTTATGAAGCAGCACAACTTCATAACTGACATTGAACACTATTCTGGATACCTTGACGACAGGATAAGTGAGCCTGAAGAGAACTTTAGTCCAATTAAGCACGGCACGCTCTACTATCTCTCGCACCATCTCTTTGAGGGGCTCGACGCCTTCATGCGATTCACTTTCAGTAGGTGAGAGTTTGTTGAGTCGAAGTTGCTGCCGTTGGTTGCAATCGTTGTGGCTCCTTATCGTCTCTTCGCCACCGTTTGATCTTTGACCAAGATACCTTTAGCGCAAAATCTAATTCGCCACATGTCGTGTCATCATTGTCGCAGATTTATAGTCCCGAAGGACAGCCCGAGGATATCCAACATCTTCTCTTTCTTCATCATTGCTTTGATACTTGCATGCTTCCTGAACACGTTGATTGGGTGGTCGTACGCCCTCAATCACCTCGGGACGGGGCTGTTTGCTCTCACGACGATAAAGTTCGGTCTCCTCCTCAGCAACTTATTCATCACGTTCTTCATCATGCTACTGCTCTTCACGGATCTGGAGCCCTTCGATCTCAAGAAAGCGGCGAAGAGACGGTGTGAGGCCATCTCAATGCATCACCTGAGAAAATACATCCTCCCCAGCATACCCACTATCAGCGCAGTCCTTCAAATGTGTTTCATCAACAGCGACAGCGTAATCTGGATTGACTACTCCAACGACCTTCCCGGTGGGAGCAGGCTGAAAAAAGGTGAGAGGCCTTGAGGAGCGAACCGACGACGTAGCTGCTGCCGACTACACCAATATGTTTCTAACGTTATAATCACCTCCTCATTTGCAACTCGCTTCGCTCGTCGCAGGGGCTCGGCTTCCATGGAACTCAGATGTGGAGGTCCTCGGGCTGTACGAATACGGACTGATCCCAATTATAGCCTTTGTGATCGCCATCACAATCATAAATTGGCGAAAAATGCTTATTCGAGCGTTTCCGTCCGACATCCTAAAATCTCACATTTTGACTGTCGTCGTGCCGACGCTACTAGCAGGTAAGATGCGAGCGACGACAACCATGCTTCATCCGTGCTTCGTCTCACCATCACGCTACTTTATTCTAACTCGTCGTTTCCTGAAGTGGTGCCGACAATTATCTACATGGCAACGGAGTACCTCGCCTGTAACATCAGGCTGAACGACATTTATCGCCAAGACCTCAACAACTATTCTCAAGAGCGGCCCGCTTATGTAGTTTTGAACCAAACAAGGTTCGGCAAAGAGGGCGACTTCATATACACCGAGATCGCCTGCGGCCGGCTTTTCTATTCCATCGCCCCCGTGATGTACCTAGTCGTCGTCTGCGCTAGGTGAGAGTGTGCGAGTAGCGAAGCGACGAGTTAAAGAGACGGTTGTACTGGATATTGCCGTGCATGGTCGATACACGCGAGGAGCGAAGCGACGAGCTGAAAAGGCGGGTGTACTGCATATTGGCGTGCATGGGAGATACGCGAGTAACAGATTCAGACGATACTTCTCTATAGCTCCCTCGCAGCTCCGCCACCGCCGATACTACGATATTAACAACACGAACGCCCCTTCTATTTGCAACTCACTTCGCTCGTCGCAGCTGCTCGTTCATCCGCGTAGGCTCCTACTCCACCGACATCAACTTCGAGAAGCTTCTGACCTTGAAAGGCGTCAGCATAATGGACGGAATTCAAATGGTTATGTTGTGCATTCTCGGCTTGTTCGCAATTATGATGTACGGGACGAGAAGGCTAGGGGAAAGCGTGGCATTTCAGAGGTGAGGCAAAAGCGAACACAACACTACCTCGTACTCGAACAGCTTCTCACCCTCCATTTGACCTCATACAACATAGGCTCGGATGGGGCTTCGTTTTTGTTCCTCTGTTGATCGTCTACGTCTGCATAGAAGCCGTGAACGCAAACCGAATCCTGAAAATAGCCCAGGCCGAAAGAGAAATGCAAGAAGAAGAAGAAGAAGAGGACGACTTCGAAAAGGGCATCCGCGACAGCTACGCCAAAGACTACTCGAGGTCCGTCCGGATGTCCGCCCGGGTGTCCTCCTCCTCGGGGCTGAGGAGGAGCGACGGGACGGAGGGGGGCTTTAATATTGAGCTGAGGAAGACGCACACGGACGTGTCGATATGGGACGGAGGGAGTAAGGGAGCGTTCAAGGCGAGGAAGAGCAAAATGGGGTGGGCGAATGGGGAGGGGGGGAAGTGGGAGTGGGAGGGGGGGGGGTTGGCGGGAGAGGAGGGGGAGGGGCAGTTGAAGGGTGAAGGAGTGCTATTGCAGTTGAATCCGGGGATGATTTAAGAAAAAGAAAATATATGTGTTTTTTGTGCAAATTTGTGTCTGGTTTTATGCGGCGGCAGCCTCGGCCTCGGCTCTTCGTTGGGCTCTACGGGCAAGCTTTCTCTCGCGCTTCAATTCCTCCTTGGTCTTTTCGCTGCCAGGCGGCGGCAGCGCAGGAGACGTCGAAGCCGGAGGCGAAGCAGACGCTCCTAAACCTTCCTCCCCTCCTCCTTCCTTCGCTTTCATCAGTCTCTTCGCGTTGCGCCTCGCCTGTTTAGCCGCGCTCTTCTTCTTGTTCTTCTTCGCCCCGCCTCCGCTCGCCATCCTCTCCCCCAGCTTCTTCTCCTCCTTGACGACCTCCTCAGCCAAGTCGCACTTCTTCAAGCATATGACATACCTCTCGCTCTTGCTCGCGTGGCTCCCCGCCCCCGTCTTCCAAAGCCCGTCGAAGTAGCTCTCCCCCCCCTCCTCGAACCCCAGGCTTTTACCTGGATGACCCCTCAATAGATCGATCCCGCGGCCGCCCTTGAACCTAACGCTCTCACCGACTCTCAACTCCGAGCTCCCCACGACGACGCTAGAGTCGTTGTTGAAGTTAACCGAACGGGAGGATATAAGGCCGCCGATGTTCTTGCAGAGGAGGCGGGCGTAGGCTAAGTTGTCGGAGACGATTATCAGCCTTCCCGAAGGTTTTAGTTTGTCGTATATTGATCGGAGGGTGGGGTCGTTTAACATGTGGTCTGCGTCTGAGTCTGCGACGAGCGAAGTGAGGGGTAGGGGGTGAGGAGCAGCGAGCGAAGAGAGCCGAGGAGCGGAGCGACGAGATAGAATATTGTAGCACGCCTTCTCAGTTCGTTGCATCGCCTCGCTTATTCTCACCTGAGGCTGATTGGTTAGGCGGTTCGGGGTGGTTGACGTATATTTCCGCCGTCGTCTGGTTGAGGCGGGAGGCCAGAAACTGGAGGGAGAGGTCGGATACGCAGCAGAGGTTGTGCAAAGGGGGGGAGAGGAGGCAGGAGTGGGAGAAGGTCTGGGAGACGCGGGAGGCTCGGAGCTCGAGGGAGACGTAGTTCTAAGACAAGCGAAAGAGGAGGCGTTTATAGCGTTAGCAATCGTGGTGAAGTCAGCAGCTATGTAAGTACAGAAGTATTGGCTTTGATCGCGCTCGCGCAAACGTGCTTCATCAGGTTCTCACCTTAGAGGGGTTCTTGGAGGCAAGGTTGCAGATCCAGGACCCGGTGCCAGAGCCGAGCTCGATGTGGAGGGGCCCGGGGTTAGGGAAGACCTTATCGAAGTCAATTTGTTGGGTTGTTGGGCTAATCAAGTTGTCGTAGAAATTCTCTGAGTTGCTTTTGGAGAGAATGTGCGATCCGAAGGAACTCAAGTTTTCTAGAACTTCAGAGTTAGTAGCGATGGGATTCTTTGAATTGTCGTGGTCGGTAGTCCCTCCTGATGATAGTATGAAAAGCCTTGTTTTCATTGCGTTTTTCAATTGTTTTTTCGTCCACTTTGTTGTATCTGGGGGAGGGGTAGGAGCGAGGAGCGAAGACCGAAGATACGAGTTAAAATAATGCAGCAGCGCACAACGTTTCGCTTCCTCTCTCCGGCACCTTCTCACCTCTCTCTTTGAGGAACGTCAATTCGCTAACCATAGAATTCAACTTATGAGCACGGAAGAGGCGGTTGGATTCAGATCTAGTCGAGTCAAACGTAGGGTCCTTCGCGCGGCCGCGTTTCCCGCCGGGCTTGTGGGAAGGTTTGGGAGAAGGATTATTCGACGGCGCTGAGAGAGAGACGGCGGAGGAGAGAGTTTCTTTTAGGGACGTTACGCATTCCATTGCTTTATCGATTACGGGGTTTATTAATGCAGAGCTTTCACCGAGCAAACTCATCGCCCTGGCGATAGCGGTCAGGCAGCTGACGAAGGTCTCCCCAAATTCCTCGACGTTCTTGAAGTTCGTCACAGATTCGTAGGTTTCGCCCCAGCCGCATATTTTTTTCACGTATTCGGAGGTCGCCTTTTTAGCGGCTACGAAGGACGAGGATCGAAGGACGAGGATCGAAGCGACGAGTTAGAATAATGCATCGATATCAAGCTCTCCTCTACTACAACTAACCTTCGACTCTTACAGCCGCCGCCATCGCCTCAACATAATACTCATAAGAGCTCCCATCCCTCTCTCCCCCATACCTGCGACGAGCGAAGCGAGCCAAGGAGCGAAGCGACGAGTTAGAATACTATAGAATACTATAGCAGTGCATAAGTCCCTGAGATGTCCTCATACATCTCCTGCTTGTGCCTTATCTAATCGTCTTTCGTTTCGTCTCACCTCTTCCAAACCTCCCCAACCAACCCCCCAACCCCCCCCCCTCCCGACCACATCCCCCCCCTCAAAAACGTATTAATCGTCCTAACATTAGGCTGAAACCTCTTGCTCTTAAACATCTTATCAATGATTCTCTTCGCTGAGACTAAATCACCTGAATGTACGTACCCTTTTATCATACATGTATAAGCTGGAATGAATGATGATGTGAGGATTTAATGTGTTTGGTGATTACGTTTATAATGTAATGTTAACGTTAGATTAAGGGGGAAGAAAAGCAACACGTACATAAACGGTATTTGAGAAGGGAAAGGTTGTTTAATATAATCTAAAGAAACCGTTTCCTCAATAACGTATTCATCTTATTCTAAAACGGACTTTAAGAATAAGACAACACCATCGTTTTCTCACCTTGCGTAGTGACTTTCATATTATTCTCAATAGTCTTTAAAAATTTCTCTGCCTCGAGGATTAAACCTGAACGGACGAGGGAGTTGAGGACGATTGACGCGTGGTGGGAGTCGGTTGGGGAGGGGGAGGTTAGGTAGAGGTTTAGGCATGATTTACCGTTTTTTGAACGGCAGAGGGATTGGAGGGAGGTGTTTAGGGCGAGGGAGGAGGAGGAGGGGGGGAGGGAGGAGGGAAGGGGAGAGGAAGGGGAAGGTTTGAGGCGTTTGTGGGAGGAACGAGGGAAGGAGGAGGAGGAGGAGGAGGAGGACATGACTGAGAGTAGATAGTGTTGGTGTTGGTGTTAATGTTTAAAGAGATTGTGGGCCCAAGTGACAGCGAGGACAGTGGCCGCTTGCTGCTAGACTGATTTACGAGCAACCACTTGCAGCGAAAGCCAAGCCTCCAGCAATTGCGCTCAGGAGAGCTACGTCTTCTGAAGCGAGCGAGAAGATTCTCAAGATGATGCTGCGCTCCAACGAGTTGGAGTTGGAGTTGGGGATTGTCGTGTCGTTGGAGCAATAACTGGAGCAATAACTGGAGGCGAGCAAGCGGAGCAACCAGTGGAAGAAAATGAAGGCAAGGTTCATTATATGTTCATTATATCATTTATTACGAGACGTTGGACCTTACCGGTGAGAGTTTAACGTTTACGAGACTGATGGTGGAATGTAGTATAGAGTCGACGAACGACGTTTAGGATGAGGATTTTATGAAACTTATTTTCAAGTATTTTGGTATTTTGGTTAAAACCACAGTTACCGTCATATAACGCTACCACACGTAAGCACTATACGAGGTCTCAAAGCTAAACTCCTCAGTAGACGGCAATCATTGTAGCGTAGCCACCGTAGATGCCGATAAACTGATTGAATCACCTTTCCCTGTTTTGGTCCTCCTCGCAGCTTCCTCCCGCCCGCTGCCTGGCATCCTCCCATCCCTAACCGTTCCATGAAAGATTCCCGAGCCATACCCTTATGTTGAGATCCTTCACTGTCCTCGCCGAAGAAGTCGGGCTCGCGTTATAAGGCGTCAATAGACGTGGAAAGATGCCAGACATAGGGGTGGGAAACAGAGAACCGACGATTACTTCGTGTGTGAATGATGTTTCGTTAATTTACGTCAAAATTTAGGGGGAGAGAGCGGAATAATGACGTTTGAGCGTATTCGATGCCGTTTCTTTGAAGCGGGACGGATAGAACTTTGCACGTTGAACGAATGATGAACATTTCAATACCTCCCACCGAGCTCAAAATTCCCCTCATATATATATTCTAACCACTCTCCAGCCCTTCATCCTTCCAGCCCTTCTTCCTGTCGATACAAATGGCCTCCTTCTTCACAACCCCCCGCGATTCCTCCTCCACCTCCTCCTCCACTGCCCCTCCCCAAACCCCTCGAATAAAGATCCTCTGCCTCCACGGCGGCTGCCACAACGCTCCCCTCTTCAAAAAACAGCTAACCCCTCTAATAACCTACCTAAAAAAACGCACCCAATCAGACGACGTTAACGAACGCGTCCCTCCCTGCGAGTTTGTGTTCGTGAACGGTCCTTTATTAAACGACGGTTCGTTATCATATTCGAACCTCCCTTCAAACTCTACCCCAGACAATGAATCCTCTCGACGACTAAACGAACAAAGAATGTGGTTCCATGAACCTTCAAGTGAACATACTATCGACCCTGATAAACTCGCAGGCGTCGACGCTAGTTTACTCTGGTTATCACAATGTTGGAATTCACAACTACAGTCTGAACCGTACCACGGGATACTAGGGTTCTCGCAGGGAGCGAGTATGGGGGGGATGTGGGGGTTGATTGAGACGGAGCAGTATAGGTGTAGAGGGTTGAGGTTTTTTTTGGGGGTTAATGGGTATGTACCGTGTCCGCCTCCTGATAAAGGTGAGAGAGTTGAGACGGGGGGGTTGGGTTATTATTGTTTGTGTGTGTGTTTTTAACAATGTCTATTCGTTTTTTTTTTCAACAAACAGGATTCGGAGGAGTTAGAAGAGAAGATCACCACAAAGAAGCAGTGCTAGACATACCTTCCCTGCACATATACGGGTTGAACAACGACGTCGTGACGCCTGAGGAGAGCAGAGCGGTGGCTAAAAGGTGAGAAGAAAATACGTCACACGGCACGACGTTGATATTGATGTTATTTCTGACATTTCGAACAAACCTCGTTTATGCGCCTTTTATTTTTGCAGGTTTGTTGATCCGGTTGTTTACACGCATGATTATGGGCATGCGCTGCCTAGGACTGAAGAGTGTTTCAACGTCGTGGCTGAGTTCTTGAGGAGGGAGGGTAGGAGGTTGATGGAGGACTACGATTCTAGGATATTGAGCATGCAGGCTCAGTTGAAGAGTTTGGAATTTCAAGCCGGGAGTATGATCGCTCGTGAGTCCGAGGTCAACCCTCCTAGGGCTTTGATGGCCGTCATTGACAGGAACGCGGTCGGGGGGTGGAGCGGGGGGAGGAGGGTGGAGCCGGGGGGGGGGGCGCCGTGTCCAGAGGACTTCATTAAGAAGGAGGGGGAAAGGGGGAAGGGGAAGAAGCAGGAGGGGCCGGATAGGAGGAAGCGAGACAAGGGAGACAAGGGAGACAAGGGGGGAGAGGGGGATGAGGGGGACGGAGGAGCGTGATTTAATTGATAATGATTTTATGCGAATGAAAAATTGTCGGAGGTTTTTGTTCTTTTAACTTTTTACAATTCCTCCGTACTTTTTATGGTTGCCCCCTCTTCTTTGCTCCTCAACTTGATGAGGAGCGCCTTGTCGTCGACCATCCAATCCTGGATCAGCACTTTTTTCTCATCGTCGAACCACTCCGGGCCTTCGTCGATCCATACCGGCAGCCTCTCCTTTAGCCACGCCTTCACCTCTTCTCCAAGGACGGCCCTCCACATGTTCTCATTCTTTGAAAGCATGACTATCTTGAGCCTGTCCTCTGTATTTAGAGTGAAATACTCTCGGATATATTCCTTTCCCGTCTGCAGCGTCCAGAACGTCTCCAGATACTGCGTCTCCGAGCTGTAGAGTAGAAGTACCATCGAGGCAACGATCCCGGCGCTTCCCCAAAGTGTCCCTTTGAGGACAGTGTTGGTCTCGATTACCGAATTCGCCAGCTCATCCGAATCGTATAAGGACGCTCCAAGAAGGCCCCAGACGATTGTCATGCCCAAGGTGAATATGACGTAAGCGCCGCCGATCTCCGGGGGTCCACGGAAATGCATCACCGCCGACCAGTCCGTGCAAGCCTTTATTAGCAAAGGAACCAGTAATGCGGCAATAAAACCTACCACTCCTGCGAGCGAAGCGACGGGTTAGAATAATGTAGCACATCTTCTCAGCTAGGAGACTGAGCGAACCAGGCACACTCTCACCATACGCGGGCACCCAGTAGTAATGGTCTTGCCGAACGATCTTATAAGCGGCAAACAAAAGCATTTCCCCGATTAACATTGATAACATGAAAGTCGAACCCATTGACATCATAATGAGACACATTCCTAGAGACCTTATCATAAGGTTGAAAGCACTCAAGGATGCGAGGGCCACGAAGCACGCCAGTTTCCAACGCAAACGTCCCGGAATAAATCCGTAAAAGTTAGACTTGTCATCACGGTTATGGTCATCCATGTCGTATTCGTAGCTTATCACCGCAGACAAGAAAGATGCGCACAAAATGCTGCTGACGAGGGATATAACTAGTGTACTATCCATTCCAAGCTTCATAATGGCGAAGACTTGGATGACAGTGCCAGGAATTGCCTCCGTGACCATCTCTGTTATCCGGGTGATTGTCATTTCAGCTGTCGCATCTGCGATTGTCTCGTCGATGTTTATTGCCTCCTTCGCTTCTGCCCTGAAGGCAACGACGCCTTGCTTCACGAGGGAGAAGACAATGAGCTGCTCCGTTACCTGTTTCTTCCACGGTTTGTTCATGTTGAGGCAGTATGTAATCAACGACTGCAAAGCTAGATTCAGGGTAATGCAAGTCAGTGTTGCCTTTGCGAACCCGTATTCTTTTTCCTCGAAGTATTTGGCGACCATCATAATGTCCGTGGCCATATCGAAGATGCAGAGGACCGCTGTCCCGTAGAGCTGCAGTCGGCTGATGATTTTATTCGCCTTAGCATAATCGTATGTCTTCGTGATCATCGTCGTCGTCTTCTCGAGCACCTCTGATGCAAAGCTGCGCTCTCTGCTGCTGTTGGACGGTTTTTGGCTTGGTTTTGGAGCAACCTTGGCTATGTCTGTTGCATTGGCCATGGTGTCGGAAACCAGAGGCGAGGAGAAGTTCAGATGTAAGAGCAGGGTGCCAAGGAGAGGCAAACGAGGTTACGCTCCTAGGCGCTTGCCCTTAACGGGGTAGTTTAGGGGGGGAGGGCGCGGTTATTCGACAAAACGCACGTTGATTGGGTTACTTCAGTATGTTGAGCCACCGGAGCCGGTGAAGTCGGTGAGGAGGCTTTTGAAGAATTAATTAGCAGTTTTCGGCGTGGGAAGTAGAAATCCTTTATGTCAAGAAATAAAAGGGAGGGTAGGGAAGAGACTGGCCTGATGTCACGGAAAAGGATTGCCTTATCAAAGCAGGCTAGGTGGGCCAAAAATGCAACTGCACTTTGAACAAATGCCGAGGCGAAGTCAGCGAAGTCCAAACAAGGGGACATGGATCACAAGAGAGAACAAAAGCTCTGTGCAGGCATCATCACCGAAGTACGAACGAGCATACTTTTGTGTGAGCAGCCATGGACCGGGTTAGGTCCACTGCAGTGCATGACGAAATGGAGAAATACTGCAGCGACGCCCAGCTTCAAGAGTCCATACTTTTTCAACAATCTGCTATGGCTCACCGCATGAACAGGAGAGAGGCTGTGGAGGAGGTGGGCGAAATAATGGCCAAGCCAGCTCCCGCACGAACGGAGCCGCCTCCAGAAAAAGCAAGCCCGCCTCCCGGACAAGCAAGCCCACCTCCCGGACAAGTGAATCCGCCTTCTATGTCAACGGCAGATAGGAAAATGAGAATGGCTTAAAGCGCTCACAACGACGAGGAGAAGCAAAATTTGGCTCGATCAGGGTTAGGGTTAGGGTTAGGGTTAGGGTTAGGGTTAGGGTTAGGGTTAGGGTTAGGGTTAGGGTTAGGG
>BRXX01000220.1:0-49694 GCA_030267905.1 Triparma verrucosa
ACCCTAACCCTAACCCTAACCCTAACCCTAACCCTAACCCCAAACCATAACCCTAACCCTAACCCTAACCCTAACCCTAACCCTAACCCTAACCCTAACCCTTTTAATATTATAGCACAAGAAGAATTTCAAGTCTTAAAATAAAGAAGAAATATTTCCGATTTATCTTTACAAAAGTAACCACGAACAATTTACTTTCACCCTCTACTGCTAATAACCCCCCCTCGCCTTCGCCTAAGGACCGATCTTCCTCTTCTTATTCTCACCCTCCTCCCCCCCGTCGCCCCCCTCCTTCCCCTTCTTCCCCTGAAACGCGTTCGGAATCCCCTCCCAGCACTTGAAGTAGTTGACGTCCCTGTGCTCAGCCGCCAGGGCCTTCTTGCTGATATTTAGTATCACGTTAGTCTCAAACATGAACGCAAGACCCTTGTCGAACTTGTGAGGCTTCAACTATTGATCGATCGAAGAGAGAGAGAGTGGGGCAAAAACATCGTTAGACAATTGAAATGACTCTGACACCCCCCCCTCTCACCCTAATCTCACCTCGCACTCGCTCGCCCCCTTGAACGTCTTATAATCTGGCCCATGCGGCGTCATGCAGCTATGCAGGCTCGCCCCCCCCGCCTGGAACCCCTCCTTAGCGTCGTACTTTCCCCAAATCATACCCATGAACTCTGACATGCAGTTCCTGTGGTACCATGGAGGCCTTTGAAACGTTTAAGAAACGGTGTTAGGGAAACAATCACACTAAGTAAGCAACATAAACGACGCTCTTCTCACCTGAAAGTATTCTCCATAACCATCCACCTCTCAGGGAAAATAACGAAATCAGCCGTAGCAGTCCCCACATCATCTCCCTTACACGTCAAAACCGTATAAATACTCGGATCAGGATGATCAAACGTGACCGAATTAATGCAGCAGAATTTTTCGAGATTGTACCTGTATGGGGAGTAGTTTCCGTGCCAGGCTACGACGTTGAAGGGGGTGCCGCAACGTTCTGTGGAGAACATTAGGCCGCCGAATTTGTTTATAAGCTTCCAGTTGTACTTCTGTTTGAGAGCGTGAGTAAAATGGAGAAAAACAAAACTGTTTGAGGGAGGTAGTTATTACTCACCTCCTCCTTCGTCTTCCCCTCAACGTTCTCAACCTCATCATACGCCGCGATAGGATACTGCTCAAACGTCGTCCATTCGGTTAGAATCGTATTGTTCGAAAATTAAAAAAAGTCAACCCATTAACCCTAACAGCCAATCTCACCTCAAAATCCCTAGCATTAGCCAACCCATTACTCCCAATCGGTCCCAAATCCGGCAAATCAAAATGCCCTTTAAAAACCTCCAAAACATACCCCCTACACCCTCCCTCAACATTAACCTTAAAAACGATCCCCCTCGGTATAACACAAATAAATTTAGGCGGAACTTCTAAATACCCTAACTCAGTTTGTACAATCAACGTCCCAGTCTCAGGAACAATCAAATAATCACCGTCGGAATTATACATCGCCTCATTTATCATACTCCTATTGCAAGTATACATATGCACAGCTAACCCACTCTTACATTTAGGATCACCTTCACCTGCGATTGTCGTAAGACCTGAGACGAAGGTTTCAGAGCAAGAGGGTAGGGGGAGAGGATTCCAACGGAGTTGGTTTGGGGAGATTTGGTAACCGTTTGAACGAGTGAAGGGACCGTGGCTGAGACTGGAGAGAAAGATAGAGATAACATATATCGTTAGGAAAGAAGGGGCAGGGAATGACGCTTCCGCTCGATATGACGCAGCTGTTCATCTGTTTAGTTACCATGGTCGAGACGTTCCGCATAAGACACGACCATTACGCGGTGAGGAACGGGAAAACCCCCCGACACCTAAGATAACAGGGTGAAAGGAGTACCCACCTCCGGAGCCCCCACCTTGCGCCTTGCCCTGGGCGCCGGAAGAACAGGATTCGACAATCAAAAAACCCTTTCCTTCTTCTTCCCAATTTCCCTTCTCTCACCTTCCACCTTCAACCTCCTCAAAAGGATTATGAAGCACACTAGGTTGAGTCCTATACATCCACGTCCTCCTGTTCTCTTTCCTCGGGACAGTGAAAGCCGTCCCTGAAAGCTGCTCGGCGTAGAGGTTGTAAGGGCAGACTTGAGGGTTATTGCCAAAGGGGGGGAGGGCATTGGGTAAGGCCTCGGTCTGGAATTCGGAGTCGAAACCGGAGTTGTACTTGAACATGTTTTTTTTAAATTACTTGAAGAATTCATTGTTAGAAATAAGTTAGAAATAAGTGTTTGCTCTTATAAATAGATAAGGTACGAGATTCATGGTATGAGATACACTCGCAGTCCAATACATATATAAATGCACGTTTTTATCCTCAAGATACCGGAGCGGTCTCCTCGCAACAACGGATGGTGGCGGCCTTGAGAAAGCTGCAGGCTTGAAGGTTCGGCAGCAGAGTGTGTGTGGCAGAGGGTGTGTGGCACCGGGTGTGTGATTTGGAGACATTAAGCGTCACTTCACGACAGAATCCTTATTAAAATTTGTTTAAGACACGAGAGGAGTGTAGGAGAGAATCTACTCGAAGATGATAGTAATAGAACGTATGGGGGAGCGTCAGAATGTTGTAAAACTCACCGTATGTCGTCTTCAGGTTTTTTGGAGCTGAAGGGTTTTTAGAGTGCACCAATTTGCTGGCCTGCTCACCTCCTCTTTTCTTCTCACCGTACGTTACTCCTGTTAATGTAAGGTTTATCACTCATAGGTTTACGTTTTGAATTCGATTTGTATGTAAAAGAAGCGATGCGTTACGAAATGGTCCCTAACAGGTCCTCAATGCATTCGCAATCCTAAGAGTGCAATCACTTCTCTCATCGCTCCTTATTTGCCTACTTTTCTAACTCAAGAACGCACTTTACTACTTTTTTTAATGATAATACCACTCGATTGTAATATAATATTACCTTCACTAATATCAGATACTCGTTAAATACGTTATTTAAACTCAAACAACTCAAACAGAAACAACGACATACCTGCTCCCCCCATCTCAAGACCTCCCCAAACCATCAACTCACATCAACGAGTGTCCAGGTGAGAGACAGGAGCGAAAAGACATAGCACGAGCACTCCAACTAGATTAAAATGACGTGTGCACTGAATCAGAGTCGTAACCGTTATCTAAAGACCAGTTCTAACATCCAATAACACGACGACCTTTTGTCTCCGTCGCAGGTTACCCCCATACCTATAAAATAAAGCCATCCAAAACCGTCCCTTCTCCCTCCCTAAA
This sequence comes from Triparma verrucosa, assembly GCA_030267905.1. Taxonomy (NCBI): domain Eukaryota; class Bolidophyceae; order Parmales; family Triparmaceae; genus Triparma; species Triparma verrucosa. The sequence continues at coordinate 3,290 of BRXX01000220.1, forward strand.
CCTCTTTCCCCACCCTCCCCACCCTCTCAATAATCCTCATGGATTCTTCCTCCGTGAAAACCCCATTCTTTGTCTCAGCTTCCGCAACAGGTACCTCCGCTCCTGGAACTCAAGCCGCTGCACTTAATATCGATGATCTGTTCGGAGATTGTTTCTTTACTCCTAATGGGGAGACAGGTGAGAGAAAGGAGGGGGGGTTGAAGGGGAGCGATATTATTAGGTGAATTGAGGCGAACGACAAATGGAGTTAAGAGGAAAGTTATTCCAAAATTCCCCCCGAGATTTTCCCCCGTCAGAAAAACGTCCCCCCCCTCGGGGGGAATTTTTCCACGTAATTTCCGTGTGTCGAGCAAAGCGAGACCATGGTAACTAAACAGATGAACAGATTATATAATATAATAATACCGCTCGACCATGGTAACTAAACAGATGAACAGAGTATATGAGTGTACAAAAACCTTCATTTCAATGTACTTGCCGATGCTCGGACATTCACTTCGCTTCGCTCCTTCGCTTCGATCCATCTATACCCCCCACCAATTCTAACTTCATCACATTCCCTCCCCCCCAGTCTTCCTCGATCAATCCTCCTCCTCCACCCTCGTCTCCTCCTCCGGCCTCCACCCTCCCTCCCACCACCTCGGGTACACCCCCTCCCCCCCCCCCCTCCCCCCCCCCAAACAAAAAAAACGTCCCCGCCCCACCGAACGTAAAATGTCCGAACAGCAAAAAGTCGAGCGTCGCGAGCGCAACCGCGAGCACGCTAAACGTTCTCGCATTCGCAAGAAATTTTTGCTAGAGAGTTTGCAGCAGAGCGTGGCGCTTTTGAAGGAGGAGAATGAGAAATTGAGGGGGGCTATTAAGAGTCATTTAGGGGAGGAGGTTGGGGGGACTAAAGGGGGGGAGGAGGGGGATATTAGTTTGATCGCTAATGATCCTACTGTAGGTGAGAAGGGTGTAGAGGAGGTTGTTATATGAAGGGAAAGGAAGGATTTATAAGGGGAAAACAAAGGATGAATACGACGAAAATAATAAAACAAACAACATACTAACTGCACCCCCTCCCCCTCTTCCCCCTCTTCTCAGCCGATAAAGTCCTCGACGATCCCGACTTCTCTTTCATAAAAGCCCTCCAAACAGCCCAACAGAATTTCGTCGTTACCGACCCTTCCTTGCCGGACAACCCCATTGTGTACGCGACGCAGGGGTTCTTGAATTTGACGGGGTATACTTTGCCGCAGGTTTTAGGTAGGAATTGTAGGTTTTTACAAGGTAAGATGTTGTGTTTGAATTCGTCATCTGCACTTAAAAAAAAACGTTAAATTGTTAAAAAAAAAATTCTAACACACACTCTCAAAAACCAGGCCCAGACACTGACCCAAAATCAGTCGAAAAAATCCGCCTCTCAATCGAACAAGGCAACGACATGTCCGTCTGTCTCCTAAACTACCGCGTCGACGGTACGACCTTCTGGAATCAGTTCTTCATCGCCGCTCTCCGCGACGCGAACGGGAGCGTCACGAATTATGTTGGAGTGCAGTGTAAGGTTAGTGAGGCTTATGCGAGGAGTGTTTGTAGGAAACAGAATGGGGAGGAGGAGGAGGAGGAGGAGGAGGAGGAGGATTATGAAGAAGAGTAAGGGGAAGGGGGGGGGGGGAATGGGAGGGGGGGGGGGCAACGAAAAGCAGCTTTTGGGAGAGGTGACGTAGGCTTTTTAGGGAGGTTGAGGGAGAGAGAAGGAAAAGATAAGGTTCGACAACAAGAATAACAATCTTTGCATTTTAAAACATCGTCATCACTCTTTTGTCATGGTGGGGGAGGGTTTGGATGACATGAAAGGGAAGTTTGCTGGCAATCAAAAGTATGGATCTTTTTTATATTAGAGAAACCCCTGCAACCCGACCGAAGACCCAGACCAAGCACCGACACATCCGCTCAAACTCCAACGTCCCAAAAAAACCAGAACCCCCGTCCCACCCTCCGAACACCCCATTCCCACCCCACACAAGAATGAAGGTCGAACGCATCGAACGATTCTTGCTAAACACCCTCACCATCACATCCCTAATCCTCCTCACCTCCGCTCAGCCCGGCCGAGGCCCCACCCCCGACATCCAACCAGTCATAAGCTCCTGCCAAACCGACGTCCTATCCCTCTGCGGCGGTAGTGTCGTAATCTCAGGCGTCACCGCGATTCGCAAGTGCCTCGAGGATGCCTACAATGGTCACGACATCGGCGGCCTCTCCGAAACCTGCCAGGATGCCCTCAACGAGTACTACAGCAACATCGATCCTGAGGACCTTCCCGAACTTCCTGACTTACCCGTGCCAGGTGGAGGGGGGGGGAACCAGCAAGGATGCTTCCATGATATAGCAACGCTGTGCCCTAAGAACCAGAGGAATAGTCTCGAGACAATGACACAGTGCCTCAATGAGCATTATGAGGAGCTGAGTGATGGATGCAAAGATAGCATAGACAACAAGAAAAACGCCCGCCACCACATTCCGTCTCACTTTCTACAGTCTGAGAACAAGGACGTCACCAAGGCCATCATTGCCGTGTCGATAGTCGTGCTGCTTATTCCTCTCGTTTGGTCGATGCTTGCCTTCAAGAGGTCTCGTAAAATTTTTGAAGCCATGTACGACCCATTCGTGTTCTCGGCCAAGTCGGGGAGCGCCGTGAATGGCACGCACCATCATCCTGAGCTCAAGCTTTCCTTCTACCAACTTTCGTATCACATTGGAAAGAAGAGGATTCTGAACGACGTCTCTGTAGCATTCCTTCCAGGGTCCTTAACGGCAATCATGGGCCCAAGCGGGAGGTGAGGAAGAGGCGCGTCTACTCGATGTATATATTGACCACACGCACTAAACGCTGCACATTTCTAACTCTCGCATCGTTCGCTCCTCAACCCCAACAGCGGGAAGACGACCCTCCTGAACCTGATCTCCGGACATGCAAGCGTTGGAAACTTCGAAGGCTCGAGGATTGTGAATGGGATCCCGTACGGAAAGCAAGAGTACGATAACATTATCCGGAGCCAGGGATACGTACGTTCCACCCTAACCCCCCGTAACCCAAATCACTCTCTCCTTTCGCTTCGCTCACCCTCTAATTTGCCTCGCGTCGCTCGCACACAGGTAGAGCAGGACGACAATCTGCTGTTTGACACGCTCACTGTCTGGGAGACACTCTCTTTTGCCTCTTTGTTGAGGCTACCGGAGAAATTAACGGTGCAGGATAAGTTTAGGAGGGCCCTTGAGGTTCTGGAGGAAGTGGGGCTCGCAGAGCATGCGGACGCCCCCGTGGGCGGGGTAAGCTTCAAAGGCATAAGCGGCGGGCAGCGAAGGAGATTGAGCATCGCCATCGAGCTGTTGCGCTCTCCCGGTTGTCTCATCTTGGACGAGCCGACCTCGGGTCTAGACGCTACCACGAGTCTGCAGCTCATCCAGTCCCTCAAAAGTCTGGCCTCGAAGCACAACCGCACCGTCATCACTACCATTCACCAGCCGAGAGCTGAAATTTTCGATATGTTCAACAACGTGGTACTGCTCGGAAAGGGCGGCGGGGTTGTATACAGCGGCGATAGAGAATTCGCCGCAACATACCTCAACAACTTCAGCTCGCTCAACTTACAAAGCTATGACAACCCGGCTGATTTTGTGATTGATGCCATGGGACTGAGCGACACCAACAACTCCTCCACACGAGAAAGAAAGAGGAGCAATGAAAAAGGGGTCGTGGGCGTGAAGAAGCTCGTCAACAAGGTAAAGGACAGAGCTAGGAAAACCAAAAATGAGAGGGCAGGGTACGGTATTGTTGGAGTAGAAGACGGCGAGGATGGCGAGGACGACGGTGGTGACGGCGTAAGTGCACATGAGGCTCTACACTCCAGCACCGCCGCCAGTACGACCTCCACCTCCCTCATCGAACAGTACTCCACCTCCGAGTACGCCAGAGCGGTCGACAACGTCATCAAAGAACAGTGCCTTAATCCGACAGAGACGAAGCGCTCGATTCCCTCCTTGTCGGTGTCGTCTCAAACGACCTACCTCTTCGCACGACGTTACATGCGCCTCAACGATGACCCCGGAAAAACGATGAAGGGGTGGTTCTCAATGGGGGTTATGGGCGGCGTGATCTCCTACGCCTTCTCCTATAGCAGTCAAACGCCTCCGTCCATGAATGTCAACCCCAAGGACGAGTTAGAAAAGGTAATACGTTTTCGTCCACGGGACATCCGTGCGCGCTACACATTTCTAACTCGTTGCTTCGCTCTTCGTCGCAGCCCTACCAAACTTTCATGCTCCTCCTCATGATCTCCAGCGTAGCGATGATCATGGAATACCTCATCCTCGTCCCCGAGTACATGTCTGAGCGCAAGGTGAGGAATGCACCCAAAACACGCCACTAATTCCCTTTCCAACCCGTTCGCCAACCGCTCGTCCGCACCTTAGATATTCCTCGACGAACGAAAGCGCCACATAGTCTCTAACCGCCCCTACGTCATCGCCTGCATGCTAACCGAAGTTCCCCGTGGCGTCCTCCATGCCAGCATCCTTATCCTAGTCGGCTACATGTTCCACTCCATGAACCCCGACTCCACGAACATAGTTTTCTGTGTCGTCACGTTAATGTGCGGATGCGTTAGCTGGCAAAGTGTCATATGCCTCGTCAGCTGCATGTTCAACGAGGAAAATTACGTCTACAACATGCTCTTCTTAGTATTAGGAGGAGGGACACTCTTCGGTGGCCTCCTGATAAAGCTACCCAACATCCCTAAACTTTTCACGCCGATATACTACATTTCAGTGCCGGCGATAACGCAGAGAGCCTTGGTCGTCAACGATTTTCTCTGCTGTTATTTGAGCGCAACCTGCGACGCGAGCGGAACGGTCGGAGGTTTCAGCTATAATTATACGGAGGCGAGCTTCTTTGGGAATGAACAGTGCCCGGCTGCTTTGGAGTTCGCAGGAGACGGGAGCGATGAGGGGAACCTCGGTCGACTAGCCTTGAGGGTCATTGGCTTAGATAATGTTGATCCGTTTATTGAGTTGTCGAGTATATTTAGTATAGCGGTCGCAAGTCGAATGATGGCCGTGGTCGTTCTCAGAATCGTTGAAAGGAGGAGAGAGGGATTGAAGGAAGTCAACGTCGATGGAAGTCAACAGAGGCTGCGAGGGTTGTTGGGAGAGGAAGGGGGAGGAGCAGGGGGGTATGACGGAGGAGACGAAGAAGGCATTCAAATGTCAGTGATGAGCAGTAACAACGATAGCTCGTTTACAATTTAGATTAGAATATTATTTGATTTGATTTTGCTATTTTCTCGCCTTGACTTCCTCAATGATTCTAACAATCTCCTTCTCTACAATCTTCAAAGCCAAACCTCCCCCCTCATCCTTCATATCAGGCTCGTACGAGCAGCTGAGCAAGACCGGCCACCCGGTCTTAATCGTAACGCGACTTGCCATTTGAAGGCTTAGAGTCTCGTCAGTTGACGTACCTCCCAAGAGGTGTGAAGTCGTAGGTAGAGGACTAGAGTCATACTTGTTAGCGTGGGGGAATGAAGCGACCAGGTTGCCGAAGAGGGGGGAGGAAGGGGAACCGATCCAAACGTGGGCGCTGGAGGAGCCGAAGACGGTTAAGGAGATGGGGATCTTGTTGTCGCCCATGGGGTTTATTTGGGAAGTGTCGACGATGTGCTGGATTACTTCGACGACAGGGGAAGGTACAGGGAGAGATGCGGCGGTGGATGCGGCCTTGGATACGGTGGTGGTGGTATCGTCGCTGACCGAGAGGTCTTCGGTTTTGGAAACAAGCGACGACATTGGAGACAGATGAGCGTGGATGGAGACGGGGGGCTTAAAATCCCTCTATTAACGCAAGAAGGGTTATGTTGGATGTAGTTTTCAGAGGCTTCAGCACTATAATTGTGTGCAATAACTATATTCGATGCGCTTGTTACGTTCGTGTGATGAATTATCGATACAAATTGATGAACCTTTTGTGTGATTGTCCTGCAAAAGGAAATAGACGACTTTCTCATTCATTATTACGCAATATGTCGAAAAGAACGTCTGGAGATCGCTCGAATGTACTAGAGGTAGCTAATCCGAACGAATTAACAGACGGATGTGACGATACAGAATTATCTGAAGGTTCTGAAGAGCCCAACTCTAAAGAGTCTGCCGCCGTTGTTGGAGGCGATGATTTCATGCATACAGACGATTTCAGGCGACTGTTCGTTGGTTTCGTTACGGTTGATACTTTAGTTGCGATGCGGTGGCTTGATAAGAAATGGCACAAGGTAGTTGAAAAGAAGCTGATTGAGTTTGAAAATGAGCCTTTCGGCGAGGTTATTGTTCATGGAGGGAATGATATAAGTCGTGATGAAGCTTATTCTGATGCGATGAAGGAAAGGATGAAGCAAGTGACGAAGGTCATTTTTCTTCTGAATATTACGAAGGTCGGAAATCATGCCTGCTATCACGCCGTCAATCTTGTCGCTGTAGACATCCCCAAGGGCATTACAAGTATCGGTGTGCGTTCCTTCTCACGCTGCAAAAGTTTAAAACACATCAAGTTCCCAAAGTCGTTAACATCAGCTGGTTATGGATCCTTCAGAGAATGCTCCAGTCTAGAACGGGTCGATCTCCTTCACACGAACGCTCATGAATTAGGAGACCAAGCCTTCTTACATTGCACAAGTTTAAGAGAGATGAAGATCCCGGACTCGCTTCAAAGGTTTGATGACTTGGGCGAGTCACACTCGGGTTTCTGGGTGGCGGGTGTCTTCAGCGGATGCTCCAAGCTAGTCCCCTCCAGCATTATAGTCAAAGACGACAACGCGATAGTCGCCTACCTCCGCTCTATACAATCGGTCGGCGGCGAACAAGAACTGAGAACGTAATGGCGCCAATTTATTCCTTCCCACTTCCATGTCCAAACTTACCACGATTGCGCCAAAAACAATAATTTACCACCCCCCGGGTAATGATTTATTCTAAAAAATACCATGCTAACAAACTTTTTCAAACGCCAATATGACGTGCGTACTACCCGACTGACCTCCAAAACTAAACACGTTCCCGCCCTTCTTCTCCTCCAGAAACTTCCACCCCTCGACCTCACCGAAGAAGGCCTCGATCTCCTCCACCGTGTTGTTGCAGCTCGCCAAAACAAGCATCCCGCCCACCTTCATCATCCCCTTGACTCTATTAACATACATTTGCCGAGTGTGATCAGGGTTGAGAAGATACGCGTCCATCGTCCCCTTGTCGAATACGACGTCGAAGTCCTGCCCAAAATCCGTCGAATTTATATCGTCCAAAACAAATCTGAGAGCTTCGCTGGCCTCGAACCCTCCGTTCGAACAGACCGACCTCGCGAGGTCCACGGACGACTGCACATAATCGCTCGCTGTTACGTTCTTGTAGCCTTCCTCCAACAAAGCGAGGGTCAAGCAACCGTTCCCCGTGCCCAAATCTAACGCGACGACTTGCTCGACGTCCTTGCCGCTGTCCATGAGGAGGTCGGTGCCGAATTGGACCATGTCGGATTGAGCTTGCTCGCCATACCTACGGGGAAATAGGGTTAGTGTTAGTTAGAAATTTACGTAGGGCGTAGGAGCCTACAACACTCAGGATGCAAGATTAGTCGCTCACCATATGTCGCCGGGGTCGTCTCTATTAGACTCGAAGTTTGTGAGCTCGCGTTGGTAAACCGCGTCCCAGTGGTCCTGGGTTCCGAGATTTGAGGGTGGAACTTCGCTACTCATTACAAATTATCAACTTGGTAAGTTGGGTAAATGTTGAAGTCCTGTGTGTGGTGATACGTGTCGCAGCAGATATAAAGTAAAACGCGTATTAGTATTGTCGATTAGAGGACCAATTGATCTGATTTGTTCTCAGAGAAATCAGCCTTCAGCCACCCACCACAACTCCTGTATAAACATGGCCTCCTTCGTCAACTTCGTTGAACAAACGGTGAACACCATCCTCCATAGCATCGACGAAGACACGCGTGAATACATTGCCTCCCTGATCTCTACCGAAGGCTCGCTCTCGGGGGACGATAAGGAGGAGACCTGCGAGGCTGTCAACGCTCTCATCGAGGGTGCCGATGAGGATAATGCGGAGGAACTGCAGAAGAAGCTGTGGGCGGCTATCGAAGTGTCTTCCTCGTCTCAGCAGCAGCAGCAGCAGAGCAACGACGACGATATCGGGCAGACCACGAAGCTCCTCGAGAAGAAGATCACGATCGGCGACTCTGACATAAAGACCTTCGCCTCTGGGATCGTGGCGCAGGCGGACGCTGACGACGACGCCCGTGGCCTTAGCATCGCGACCTTCTTTGCAAATCAGATCGGTATAAGAACAGAGGCTGCAATTTCCGAGAAGAAGCGCCGCAAACTAGCCCAGCAAAAGCTTCGCGAGGAGGCTGAGCGACGGGAGCGTGAGATCGAGCTCGAAAATCAAATGTCCCTGGCCGCCACTGGCGACGCGTCTGCCGACGACGGCGCGAATTTCGACGACAGCGTTGACAATGCTCAAGACTGCCACCTCGTGAACTTCAACCTACCGAACAAAAAGGGTTCCGGCATGGACCTCCTCTCCAACGTCAACCTCACCCTCGCCCGTGGCCGGCGGTACGGGCTGGTCGGGCGCAACGGCTGCGGAAAGACGACGTTGATGGAATTAATATCGCAGCGTCAGGTCCCAGGCGTTCCCAAGAACCTCAGCCTCCTGCTCGTGAAGCAGGAGATCATGGGGAGTGATAGGACTGCGATGGATACGGTCGTCCGTTCGGATACGCGAAGGGAAGGTCTACTCGCGTTCATTAAGAAGATGGAAGAGGAGGACGACAAGGCTGAGAGTTTGGCAAAGGCCTACGAGAGGCTCGCTATAATGGAGGAGGAGAGTGGGCCCAGCGAGCCTAGGGCGAGGAAGGTCCTCGCCGGGCTAGGTTTCAAGGAGGAGATGATGGTAAAACCGACTTCGAAACTGTCTGGAGGTTGGCGAATGCGTGTCTCCCTCGCCTGCGCTCTCTTCGCTTCCCCGAACCTCCTCCTGTTGGATGAGCCGACGAATCACCTCGACCTCGAGGCCGTCCTCTGGCTCGAACGCTACCTCAACAAGGACTTCAAGGGCACGCTGCTCATCGTCAGTCATGACCGTCATTTTCTGAACGAAGTGGTCACGGACGTCCTCCACTTTCACAGGGAGACTTTGACGTGCTACAAAGGCGACATCAACACGTTCGAGGAAACGAGAGATGAGAGGCGGAAGAACCAGATTAGACTCAGGGACGAACAGGAGGCGAAGAGAAAGCACATGCAATCGTACATCGATAAACACTCCGAACAAGGGTCCAACGGTCCTTCAGCCGCCCGCCAGAGGAAGAGTAGGATGAAGAAGATGGAAAGGATCGGCATGCAGGGCGCCAGCCAGGGTAGGAAGTACAAGATATCGTACGAGGGGGCTGTGGAGGAGGTTGAGGAGTACGTTGAGGACGAGGAGGTGAGATGACGAGGAATGTCAGCGATGAGCACCAAGATCTTATAGATGCGCATTCGCGCTTCGCTCCTCGTCACGTTTTCTAACTTATCTCTCCTCTTTTTTGCAGGTGGCGCTTGACTTCCCCGATCCTGGAACATTCGATAGCAACATCGTTGAGCTTGACAGGGTTAAATTTGGTTACGAGGGCGCGGAACTCTTGATGAAGAGCGTAGACATGGTGGTTAATAACAAAAGCCGAGTTGCGCTTCTGGGGAGGAACGGTTGCGGCAAGAGTACTCTCATCAAACTCATTGTGGGGGCGCTGACGCCCATGAGCGGAAGGGCCAAGATAGACGGCCGTGCGAAGATCGAATATTTGGCTCAGCATCAGCTTGAGCAGCTCGACCCTTACAGCTGCCCCCTCGACACCATGAAGGAACGCTACCCCGGAGACGGCGGCATGGCCCAAGAGCTGTTGCTTCGAAAGTACCTCGCGAAATTCGGCCTGGGCGGCGAAGTCCTGCCCACTCAGAAAATTCACACTATGAGCGGAGGTCAAAAGTGCCGCCTCTGCCTTGGTGCCGCCATGTACCGTCAACCTCACCTTCTGATATTGGACGAGCCAACCAACCACTTGGATCTCGAAACGACCGAGGCGCTGATTGACGCGATCAAAAGTTTCAAGGGTGGCGTGCTGTTAGTGAGTCACGACCAGCACCTGCTTACATCTTGCTGCAAGGACATGTACGTCGTGCAGGGGGGGGAGGTTGAGAAGCTGAGCGGCGGGGGAATGGACGGAGCGGCGTTTGCGAAGTACAAAAAAGACGTAATTGCAGGACGGCGATAGTATTTTTTTGTATTACAAAGTACAACTAGCTGATTTGGATTAATTTCTCGGAAAGCTCCCAAAGTCGTTGCTGCTTCTTTTCGCCCTCGGTGACCTCCTTGGAGACCGCGTCAACGCTGAAAGCGGACCCGTACGCCGAGTCGCCGAACTTTGAAGACCCAGGTTTGCTGCCATAATAGCCTCCGAACGTTTTGATGTCGTCGCTCAGTGCGATGTAGGCCAGCGCTCCGCCGCCCCATGTTACGCTCTCTCCCACCTTGAAAACGTTCGTCGCCAGCACATCGAACACCTTGGTGAAAAGCGGGTTCTGGTCGCGAAATAGCCCCGTCGAAACAATGAGCCCTGGGGTGAAGCTGTTGACCATCAGGTTAGGGTTCCTCTTCTGCAGCTCCCTCGCGAAGAAAACGTTGCAGAGCTTGGAATCCTTGTACGCCTTGTCGGGGTCGTAAGCTCCACCGTCGATCATTTCACAGTCTCTCCCCTGCGACTCCAAACCCGACAGATCTCCCAAGGTCGCCTTAGACCCCTGCTGTCCGCCAGGCGAGTCAGGGTCGTGCACGCCGCTCGCGGTTATCGTGACTCTTGAGTTTTGGGTTAGCAGAGACTCCTGTTTCAAAAGGCCCATCAGCTTGAAGTGCCCGAAGTGATTTACCCCGACCGTTTCCTCGAACCCCTGCGAGTTGAGTTAGAACATAGATTTCCACAGACACGGTTGAACTGACGCGCTTCTCACCTGCTTCGTCCTCCTCGCGATCTTGTTTGAAATTCCAGGCGCCAGACCGGCGTTCAAGCAGACGGCGTCGAGCTTCACGTTGCTGGACTTCAAACTGTTGGCGTACTGCTGGATGCTGTTCAGGTCGGAGAGGTCGCATACGCCAGTCACGCAGGTCCCGGGAAGTTCTGACATCGAGAAGAGCCTGTCCTTGATTGAATTCGACTTCTCCAGATTTCGGCAAGGAACGTGGACAGTGTGGCCTAGCGAAACAAATCGGGACACAGCATCGAAGCCAATTCCAGATGAAGCGCCTGTGATCAAGATGGTCTTGGGACTTTGACCGGCAATGCCCGGAATTTCGGCGTCAGCCAAGTTGGGCACGGTCAATATAGACGCTAGGGTTGCTGCTGCTGCTGTTGAAACCACCTCCCTTCGTCCCTTTTGCGATGCTTGCAAACTTATCGACGATGCTTGCAACCTCATCGATGGCAACGACAACTTTGCTTGCAACCGAGATGGCGTACTCTTCAAATTCAATTGAAACGCGTTTAAAGAAGAAGAGAATAGAACGAGCACGGCAGCGATTGTACTGAAAAAGCGGGGTGACATTTTTAAGCTCAAGGTAAATCTTGCATTTTTGCTGGCATCATTTGGATTCATCACAACAATAATACACACAAACAGATCAACCATGACTGAGTACAGAGAAGTTGCCGCGTTCCTCAAAGCTAAGAGCAAGTACAATCCGAAGGTGAGCCCTCCGTTCGTTTCCAAAGTTCTTTTGTCTTTCAACGAGAATGTGGCAGAGCCTCCTTCTCGCCCAGCATAAACAATGCGTACAACTGCATACTGCCGGATCCGGTGCCAACGCCGCCCCTTTCTTTCTCACTTATCATCCCATGATATCGTCTCGCTCCTAAAACTCCTCCCCCCTTCGTCTCCACAACTCTCTCTCCTCCAATCAATATTCAATTCCCAATTCTAAATAAATACCTTGGCGACATCGAGCTGTTATAGATGATATAGAATACAACTCGCCTTCTCAGCTCGTCGCTTCGCTCCTCACTCCATCTCACAAAATCCCCACCCAAACTCCCCAACAAAAAATACGTCACGTTAGATCGGAATCATATGCGGCTCGGGCCTCTCTGAGCTGTCCAAGACCATGACTGAAACCCAGACCTTCAAGTACTCCGAAATTCCAGGCTTCCCCATGTCCACCGTCCAGGGTCACAAGGGTGAATTGGTCTTCGGCATGCTCGAGGGCGTCGAGGCCGTCTGCCTCCGCGGTAGGTTCCACAGCTACGAGGGTTACTCTATGGACCTCTGTGCCTTGCCCGTCAGGGTGATGAGGTGTTTGGGTGTGAAGTTGGTCGTGGTAACAAATGCCGCTGGCGGCCTCAACCCCAACAACAATGTCGGAGACGTCGTGACCATAACCGATCACTTCGCTATCCCCAACCTCGGCGGTAAGAACTGCCTCGTCGGCCACAACGACGCCGAGCTCGGACCCCGCTTTCCCCCCATGTCCAACGCGTACGATGAGAAGCTCTCCGGAATAGTTTACTCCGCAGCCGAAGCCCTCGGTTTCACTGACTTTGTCCGGCCCTCTGGAACCTACTGGTGAGGTAACTAGAAGCGATTGCGCGCGTAGAATTTTGAGGCCATCGCCGCAACATATGAATTCAAATTCACGTGGGGATTCCCGGTCGCTTCACTCCCTCCGTACTCGCTAAAGCTCGGGCCTCGCTTCGATCGGTACACCAGCAAGCGATTTTGAGGGGTTCTCGTTCGCTTCGCTCCCTTGGTTCTCGCTATCGCTCGGTACTCGCTAACGCTCGGTCGCATCGCTCATCTCAGCTTCGTCTCGGGCCCCATGTATGAGACCATGGCCGAGGCTAAGTTCCTCCGCTCAGTCGGCGGCGACGCTGTCGGCATGTCCACCGTCCCCGAAGTCGTCGCGGCCCACCACTGCGGCATCAAGGTTATCTGCCTGAGTTTAATAACCAACAAAGTTGTCATGCCCGGCGACTCGGACACAGAGGCGGCCTCCCACGCCGAAGTCCTTGAGGCCGTTCAGAAGCGCTCCACGCAGATCCAGGAGCTCGTCAAGAAGGTCGTCGTAGAGAGCAGGTCGTACGTGGACGGCATTCCCGACCTTCCTCCTATCGACCTGAGCAAAGTCAAGAGCGGAAGCTTGAAGGGTAGGTGGGCGTTCGCCGTTGCGGCGCTCGTGGCGACTGCGGCTGTGGTGTTGGCCAGAAAGAAGTGAGAGCCTGAGGTAATCGTTTGATAATAAATGGATAGAGTAGAGAAAAACTTTTTCAAAAAAATACAGCTAATACAATACATGTCATACATCTCAATTCAAACAAACCCGACCATTAAGCCTTTGGCTTCTTGCTACTAGCGTACGGATTCGTCACCGGTCCACTACGCTTGATGCCGCCGGCCGACGCCGGAGCTTGAGGATGAGGGCCCGGAGCAGGCTTGGGAGGGACGGAAACTGCAGGAGCGTTCGAAGAATTCATTTGGGGTAATCCGTCTGACTCTTTCTTGACGTTCGCCAGGCTTCCTCTGTTCTCTGCGTCGCCGGAGGAGGATGTCGGACGAGACGCCTGCATAGTATGCTGCTGCTGCTCAGTTACCGCCAAGACGTCCCTTCCCTCCTGTGCCCTCGCCTCCACGGCAGTATCTCTCTCTCCCTTAGTGGAATACGCCGTCTTCTTCGCGGACTCTTTGGAGCCGCCGACGTAAAGACTAAGGCCCATGTAGTTGCCGAACTTCTTGCAGGCGCGCTTCATGGCATCAGTGAAAGCCCCTTTCCTGGCGGTGTCCATGGCCGCGTGCAGGTTCAGCTGCTGGCCGTCGCCGGTTCCCGTGTCCACGTGGAAGGAGCCGTCTGCCAGGATCACCTTGCAGTTGACGGTGACGCTAACGTGAAAGTTGCCCGAGTCGGGGCCGGGCTTCGAAATTATGTTGCTATCTTCGTTGAAAACCTGCAGCGAGCGAAGCGAAGAGTTAGAATAAAACCCTGACACGGCACACAAACTCGTCGCAGCTCCTTACCTCCGTGTTCCAGCCGTTGAAGCCGAACACCTCATTCATGTGGGCGTTCACCGTGTGCCCGCTCATGTACTCACACTGCTTCCCGCCCTTGAAAGCCGGCTTGAGCATTATGTCCTTTTTGAGAGGATGAGTGTCGAGGTTCGCCTGGATTCTGATCCTGTCGTTGTCGGACCAGACGGAGTTTATCTGTGTGTTTTGCTGTTTTCGCTTGTCCGCGATAGCCTTGATGGATTCCTTGAGTTCTAGGGTGGAAAGTGTTAGTATTTGTGTACTCAGGCGGTCGTTCGTCGAGATCAATACACCACGCAAGGACTCACCTCTAATCTCAGCTTGCTGGTTCTGGAGCATCATGCTCTGGCTCTGAACCAGCATCATCATAACCTGCATCGTCTGATTGCTCTGGTCGCCCTGCGGGTCGGCCTGTGACTGCACAGTCGATTGCATCGACTGCATCGACTGCATCCCTGAAGGTATTGGACTGGGCTGTACGGAGCCTCCTCCGCCAGGGATAGTAAAGGGAATTTTAGGGGGACTTTCGTGGGGTTTGTTGGATCCGCGGAGCGATTGGGGCTGAGGAAAGGACTCGTAAGGGTGCTTAGACGTGGGATTAGGATTTACGTACGGGTTCAACATGTATTTTGAAGACCTGAAAAGTGTCGGTTTGGGTTCGGTGGCAGTTTTGAGTGGAGTGTCTATACAAGTGGATTATAGTACGTTCGCGGTTATTACGGTTGGTATATGATGACGTTATTGCAAGTTTAGGGCAGGAGAATAATATCTGTGCGCTTTGGCGATCCTTAACTACGTAGAAGACGGAAATAAGCAATATTGCTGGCTAATTACTTTTTCATCGCAAGCAGGTTTGACAGAAGTCTGCACCGATGCGAACCACGCAGCGACCGCTTCGGCGGTCGCCTGGTCTTCCTCAGTACATTGCGATCGCCTTTATAGTTTTCCTTGCCCTCTTCTCCGGCACCCTCGTCCTCTTCCACTCCTCTCTCCCGAACCTCAGCCCGGAGACGTTTGATGAGGACAAGTTTGCCCAAGACTTCCTCGACCACGATGTCCACCCTGAACCCGTAGGCGAGAGACCAGAGTGGAAACAAAAAATTGGAGTAGGAAGGAAAAAGAACATCAGAAAAATAGATACATTAAATTGCGACGCCCCTCAGGCTTCGCACCCGCAAGTGAACGACAACTACTGCGACTGCGTTGGCTCTGGCGCAGACGAGACGTCGACCTCAGCTTGCTCCGCCTATAATATAAAACGTAAGGTATTTCAGTGTCCGAAAAACGGCGCCATGATTTACGCCAGTAGAATCGACGACGGGGTTTGTGACTGCTGCGATGGCTCAGATGAGCTGCACAATGACTTCGTTGTATGTCCCAGCACCTGCCCTTCGCTTCGTGGCGAGGGATTCATATAGCTAGCTGCAATAATTATAATCATACATAGAATAATGAATAAAATTTGAATAGAATAACAGGGTAATCATATTTTACATGAATAAAGAAAGCACTTTCTAAAATTACGGTCGGATCACAGCCCACTCCTCTTCACGCGTGCTCGCCCAGTAATCGGAGCTGACCATGCCAACAAAAATCCCGATCTCCCCCGCCTGCTCCTCGCTGCACATGACCCTCTGATCGCCGCCCCCCGTGTCGACGATGATGACCCCTATCGCCCCTGCCTTCTCCAAGTTGACCACCTTGTCCCCGAACCCGCAGCCTCCGCCTCGCTTGACGACTGCCACGGCGCCCGCCACCTTTACTTGAATATCGTCGAGCGTGCAGCCAAACTCGGAGTTACCCCTCGCCTTGGTAATTTTCTTAACCTTGACGGGCGCCGCGGGATATTCCGTCGAGCCAAACCTCGCCCAATGCACGGTATGATCACCGGAGCCAACTTGCAGAGTCCCTTTGTCCTCTTCGATGAGTTCTGCACCTCCGTCGCACTCTACGGTCCCTGTAATTTCTCCCCCGGCCATTAAAACGCTCAGCAAGCTCTCCCCTACGTCCCACCCAATACTCCCCACGCCAACGTCCATCGGCCCAATACCTCCCGAAGGAATGTCCATTCTCTCCGGGGTGGTGTTGACGATTATGACGAAGGAGGACGTCTTGCCGTTCGTAACTTTGTCCGGCATTGCGCATTTACCTCTTCTTGCCAAGACGATTGTGCCGGTGCCGTAGCTGTGTTCGGCTGCAGCAAGCGTTAAAGATTGGATTAGATACTACTTCTACATTGTCGTCGTTTCGTTCGCTCCTCGCAGAGTCTCACCTTTGGATTTTATGCAAAGGTCCGCGTCGTCTATTCCCGAACTGCTTATGACGATCTTGGCGGGTTCCTTGCCGGCCTGGCATTGGACCTTCACCTTGCCCCACACGCTAGTTGTCAGGTCGTAATTCCCGGCGAGATTGCTCGGCGAAGTCACCTGTGGGGGTTACAGCGAGTCGCATAATTAGAAAACAACATTTATTATTAATGTCCACCTAGCCACGTCACTCCCTACCTTTAAGACCATCTCTTCGCCTCCTATCTTGACGCTCTCGTCATCATTCAGAATTCCTTCGTCGTTGCTTGCGACTTGGGGCGACTTGAATTTGATCAATCTATCGTCGCACTTGCCTATGGCCTTGACTGCCGACCTTACGTCACTCACTGCTCCATCGCAGACTGCGATTATGGAGTCTCCGCTTTCTACACCCGCTTTCGAGGCTGTGACGAGCGAAGCGAGTCGCAATGGAAGGGGAGTTCGTGACGTTAGAAACAGCGAGAGAGTCGCAGCAGCGACGCCACGTAGGGAAGTATTGGCTATGCACGTCGACATCCAATACACACGCCTCCTCAGCTCGTCGCTTCGCTCCTCGCACCCTCTCACCTTGTCCCACGACACTTTCCACAATCACACCATCTTGTTGCAAGTCGAAGGTCAGGCCCAAGGAGACCTCCGGGTCGAACTTCAGCGTGAATTCAAAGGAATCGCCCGATGCCCTAGCACTCCTGAAGTGGGCCTCCTCTTCCGCAGACTTGGTCAGCCCGTACAGATGCTGGTCAAGCCTCGCCTTCTTCTCGGCCTTGATTTTCTCCTCTTCCTTCCTCCTCTCTTCTCCCTGCTTTGCGTCCAGTCGCTTCTTCTCCTCTTCTTCCTGCTGCTTCTTTAGCCTCGCCTGCTCAGCTGCCCTGACCTTTTCTTGCCTTTCGTTTTCCAACTCTTGCAGACGTGCACGGTTGGTTTCCTCCGAAGCGGCATTGTTCTGGGCGGCGTTTTGGGCAGCTGCCGTGGCAGTAGCTTCCCTCTCCCTCTTGGCCGCCTCGCTCTTCATCCTCTCCCCCTCCTCCCTCACTTTCTTCATCCTCTCCCTCTCCTCGTCTTCCCTCCTCTTTTCATCGTCCCTCAACCTCTTCTCCTCCTCTGCTTTCTCCCTCCTCTCGATCTCCAACTTTATCCGCTCCATCTCCTTGGCCTCTTCCTCCGCCTTCTTGGTCATCTTCTCGTAGTTGAAGTCGTACCTCCGCTGCCCCGTGGGTCTGACAACCAGCTCAAAAGGCTGTGTGTGTGGCGAGCGTGAAGACTGTGTTAGATACTGTAGCCACCGAGGAGTACTGAAACACCGTACCTGGTCAGTGTAAGACACATGAAGGAACCCTGAAAGCTTTCCGTCTGTTAGCACAGGAAATGCAAAACCCTTGCCGTCCTCCCCGGCGAATTTTTCTGGTGACGTTAGGACATCGGTCAGGTCGTAAGGGGCGATGGGCACGGATGTGGTTCTATCAATGTTTACGGAAACCAAGAGCTCATCCTGGGTCATGATATTCGACTTCGCAATCTTGTAGCCAAGTGGAGAGGCGAATACAGAATTATTGTTTGGGTTGTCATTTGTTTCGTTATTTTGCGTTTGCTTCTGGACTGTCAGAAAATGGGGCTGCGAAGTGACGAAGTGCGAATCAAAATGTTAAGACACGTATGAACACTGGAGGTTTGTCTTCTAGGTTGCTCCTCACCTCCAGGATAGTATTGTCATGCACGAGCTGTTTCCTTGGAAAGTATGTGTAATCTAGGAGCGGATCGGAAAGATTGTTCTTGATTAAGGTTGATGTTTCGTGACGAACGTGGGGGGGTATTATCGACTCTGGGTCAATTGAAAGGGAAGTCGGGGGGAGTGTTACAAAGGCGAGGAAGAGAAGAGAGAGGAATTTGGGGTCGGGAGCACGCATGATTGGAGTGGTGATAAATGCAGAAAGGGGGTGCTGGGAGGTGGGGGGAGCGCACTTCGTGCAAGTGGATGGAATATGAATCCAACAAGCAAAGCCAACTCCTTCTTCCTCTGGGAAAAGCCCCCGAACAGATTGGACAGGAAAACGCGACAAGTCGAAGTGAAGAATACTCAGGCTCCGACGAACCAAAATTCACCCGATTAAATAATCCCAACGCCCCTGTACTCCCGAAAGAGCCAACAGGACCCTTTCATTCTCCGTGAACAATTTAACAGCCCGAAAGCCAATGGGAGCACTGGGGTCATCTCCCATCGTGGAGCCCTTCGACATATTCAAGTCGTGGCAGCTCTCCCAAGCAAGGGATATGCTCTTGGCTTACCGAAGTCGCGACTTCGATTTCGGGGTTGATGCAAGTGTAATCACTAGTTTAATCGGGGTAGGTAGCTCCTGGAGCGGCTCCTCTCTCTTCAAATACTAACGCACGCTACTCACTTTACCTCTTCAGGGAGACACCCAGATGGCCGAAAGTATTGCCAAGGCCTTCTCCCCCACCTCTGGCGTCGTGAACGCCCTCTCCTTCCTCTCAGCCGTGATCCTCCTGTCCAACGACGGCGAGTCTCCCAACCCAACGAAGAGCAAGTCGGACCTGATATTCGACACCTTTGACTTCCAAGAGTCCGGCGACATGAGCCTCGACGAGATCACGATCCTTCTGCTCAGCGTGTGCAGGGCGTGCAATGTCATCTGCGGAACCGGGGGGGACCCAAGCGACGAGACTATGGAGCAGGTGAGGGTTATGCAGCAGCAACAGTGAGAGGAATGAAGCGCGAGCGAGTTGGGGTGACGAAATCTAACTCGCTACGCTCGTCGCAGTTCGCGCTCGTCATGTACCAGTCCTCAGGGAAAGAAATAACGCAGTTCATCGATAGGAAGGAGTTCGGGTCCTGGATTGCGGAGTGGGTGGGGACCGACAACGTCGACTTCGCTTACCTCATATCGAGGTTCGCTCCCTCCGCGCTCATCACGCCTGAGCAGCAGGCCGCATTTGAGCTCCAGGCCAAGCTCGACGCCGAGAAGGCGGAGGAGGAGGCGAAGCAGAGGAGGGAGCTAGAGCTGAAGAAGAGGCTGGAGATCGAGGAGGCCGCGAGGAAGGAGGCCGAGGAGAAGGTCAGAGTGGAGAGGGAGAAAATTGCGGCGGAGAAGGCAGCCGAAGAGGCGAGATTGGAGGCGGAGAGAAAGGCCGAGGAGGCGAGATTGGCCGAGATCAAGCGGGTCGAAGACGAGAAGATAGCCACCCAGAAGAAGGCCGAGGAGGAGGCGAAGAGGTTGGCCGAGGAGGCCCGGTTGGCTGAGGATGCCAGGCTGAAGGCCGAGGAGGAGGCCAAGCTGAAGGAGGAGTCTAACGCTGCGGCGACCAAGCTCCAAAACCTCAAGAGGGCCAAGGACGCCAGGGAGAAGGTCCAGGCCCGAAGGGAGTCCCTTGCGAAACTAGAAGACGAGGCGAAGAAGCTAGAAGGAGAGGCCAAGGAGAAGGACGCGCCGCCGACGCTTACGGAGGCCCTTCTGGACGTCGCAGCAGGAGAGGACGATGACGCCGCTGCAAAGCTCGAAAGCTTAGAGAAGGCGAAGCTCGCTCAGGACAAGGTCAAGGCGAAGGAGGCGGAGCTCGCGGGGCTGCAGGAGGAGGCGAAGGAGGCGGGGGGGGGGCTGGACGGGAGCCTGAAGGGGCTGTTGGACGACGCAGCTGAGGAGGACGACGAACTTTCTAAGGTCAAGGCGGCGCAGGCTTCGAGGGGAAGGACCCATACCGTGGAGCACTCGACAGCCTCGAAGGCGTTGGTTGAAGCGAGCAAGCTGAAGAGGGCGGGGGGAGAGGAGGAGGAGGAGGAAGAGGGCGAGGGCAAACCCGAAGCGCCTAGGATAGGCTCGACCCCCAGCGTCGACGAGGCCAAGATCAAGGCCATTCAGGCTGCAAGGGGCAGGACTCACACAGTGGAGCATTCCACGGCCCCTGAAGCCTTGAAGGTTCTCGAAGCAGCCGGTAAACTAGCGAGGGGGGAAGGGGAAGGGGATGCGGTTGATGAGGACGACGTACTTTCTAAGGCCAAGGCGGCGCAGGCTTCGAGGGGAAGGACCCATACCGTGGAGCACTCGACAGCCTCGAAGGCGTTGGTTGAAGCGAGCAAGATGGAGAGGGCGGAGGAGGAGGAGGAGGAGGAGGAGGAGGAGGGAGAGGACGCCGAGGATGCACTAGAGAAGGAGCTCCTGAAGGAGCTCGAGATCGGAGGGGACGAAGGCCCAAAGGCGGAAGAGAAGAAAGGGGAAGAAGCGAAGGAGGAACTGAAATCCGATGCGTAAGAAAATAACCAACAACACGTTGCTTTAAACCTAAATATTTCTTTCCTTCTCTTTCCCCCTCTCTCCCTCTTTCTTCTCTTTCACTCTCCAATAAGGCTCAACCTCCCCTCCAACTCCCTCAACTCCTTAACCCCCTCAACCCTCTCCCCAATAATCCTCCTCAACCCTTCCAACCCCCTAACCCTCCCCCCAAAAACCCCCACAACCCCCTGCACCCACGGCCCAAGTTCCAACACCCTCATCGGTTTCCTTACAATCCTACTAACGATCCTTTCAATAAGATTCTCCCCCTGCTCCTGCGTGAATTTCCTAAGAGTCTCATCGATAACTTTAGGCGACGTCTCGTCAAGACAACCTTCCAGCATTTGCCTGTCGCCTGACTCTAAGGATTGGACTAACACGGAATGCAAATCGTCGCGGCCGACGTTTACGGTTGAACCTTCGGAATCGGAGTCGGAATCGTGAGTTGAACGGAGGAGGTCGAGACGTTCAGAGACTGACTTGAAATTTGATTGTTCCGTTTTTGATT
Source organism: Triparma verrucosa (assembly GCA_030267905.1). Taxonomy (NCBI): domain Eukaryota; class Bolidophyceae; order Parmales; family Triparmaceae; genus Triparma; species Triparma verrucosa. The sequence continues at coordinate 24,525 of BRXX01000220.1, forward strand.
TTTTTGGGACCAGGGAGGAGACGGTATCGATTGGCCGCTTGGAGGCGGAGGAGGTTTCGAGACTCTGGACAGTTCCTGAGGGAGTGTAACAGTAATCGCCGTAGGCTACAAGGCATTTAAGGGGGTACTTTTTTAAAGGTGCGAAGGTGGAGGAGATGCGGTGGACTACGGTGGGGAAGGTTAGGAGGTACGATCCGTCTCGAGGGTCGTGGGTGATTGCGTTTAGAGGGGACGATTTTAGGGAGACGGACGGGACGGGGGTGGAGGAGATGTAGAGGGTGTTGTTTGCGGAGGTTACGGTTTGGGAGTTGGAGGTGAAGAGGAACTTTTTTGTTAGGGGAGTGCGGGTGCCGGTGGAGAGGGAGAGGGTAAGGGAGGAGGTGGCGGAGGAGAGGACGTAGGTGTTGGCGGAGAGGTAGGTTAGGGTTACGGATGAGTCTGTAAAGGCCTTGGGTACTTTAACTCGTTTTACAGTTTTTCCGGCTGTAATAATAATGTTTGCAATAATGAGTAAGAGTTCATAGTAAGAGTTCGTAGTAAGAGTGCGTAGTAAGAGTGCATAGTAAGAGTGCGTAGTAAGAGTTCGTAGTAAGAGTTCGTAGTAAGAGTTCGCACAGAGTAGTGTCGCGCTGGCTTACCTTCGTCAATGAGAACTCCCTTACTCGTAAGTCTAACGATCCTCCCCTCCTCCTCTACTGTTATATCATAAATTTCCTCCTCACATTCAACGCTCTGCGTCCAAACTCCCTTCTTTATGTCTAAAATGGAGTACTTATCAACGTCATACAACACGGCGTATTGAGGCGACGATGATGAACCTAATTTTGATGGAAGAGGAGTACGAGAAGGGTAACGTGTCGGGAGGGATGTTGTACCGTTTATAATAACTAAAGGATGAGAGATTTTAAGGACTTGAAGGGTCGGGTGGATGTACTGAACTTGAGTTGACATGATTATATATATACTTTATATACTATATATATATATTATATATACTATATATATATATTTGTGTGTATCTTAAATGTACGTAAGTGTACGTAAATATAAAGCTGCGGAGTAGTCGAGTGTGAGAACAGTGTTCTGCTATAGGAAGGAGCAGGACAGGAGCAGGACAGGATCAGATGGAAGGCTGGTCGTTCATGACAATAGAAAGCAATACAAATCGGATTCAATAAGTCATTTATAAAATTATCCCCAAGGACCAGCTCAAAGTAGTGTGCTAAAATTCAAATAAATTGCACCGCAGAAGTCAGGTGCGGCTTATTCAGCCTCTAGAACAGCCTTTTCTCCAAGGCACCACTCGGAATCGACTGGACTCCTCCCTGATATCTCAAATATATAATCAAACAAGCGTTGCGTTGCTATTGCGGCGCGCGAGCGAGCAGTAGCACCTTTAAATGGTCCAACACGTACCAATTCGGTCGAAAACCGTCTAATATACGATTCTAATTTGAGAGTTTGAGATCCTTTTTTTGTGATTTGCCTGTGAAATGAAAAAAGCCGACTTTCTCATTCATTATTACGCAATATGTCAAAAAGAACGTCTGGAGGTACCTCTACTACTACCCCAGTCATTGGAGGTGATGACTTTATGCATACAGACGACTTCAGGCGACTGTTCGTTGGTTTCGTTATGGTCGATACTTTAGTTGCGATGCGGTGGCTTGATAGGAAATGGCACAAGGTAGTTGAGAAGGAGCTGAATAAGTTGGAGAAAGATGAGCCTTTCGGCGAGATTATTGTTCATGGAGGGAATGATATAAGTCAGGAGGAAGCTATTTCTGCTGCGAGGAATGAATGGATGAAGCAAGTGACGAAGGTTGTCTTCCTTCTGAATTTTCCGAAGGTCGGAGATCGTGTCTGCAAGTTCGCCTCCAATCTTGTCGTTGTAGACATCCCCGAAGGCATTACAAGTATCGGTGATGCTTCCTTCTATCGCTGCGATAGTTTGAAAGAAATAAAGTTCCCAAAGTCATTAACATCAATTGGTACTCGCTCCTTCCAGGAATGCTCTAGTCTAGAAGAAGTTGATCTCCTTCATACAAACGTTCAAAACATAGCTGACATAGCCTTCTGGAACTGCACAAGTTTAAGAGCGATGAAGATCCCAGACTCTCTTCAAACACTTGGTAGTCGTGTCTTCAGCAGATGCTCCCGGCTACTTCCCTCCAGCATAGACATAGACGACACCAACGCGATATTCGCCTACATCCGCTCTATACAATAATAAATTATACATCCACTTTATTTAAATACAAAAACAACAAATCAATCAATCAAAAGTCCCCTCCACTCCCTCCGCTCCCTCCGCTCCTCCCGCTCCTCCCCCCCAAACTCCCCTCCTCCCCCAAACTCCTCAACATCCCCAACTGCATATGATTGTTCCCCAATGTCTCTAAAAATTCGTTCCGGGACTTTATAATCTCGAAGGAACGGGTTATCTTCTCAACGTACATTGCGTATTTCAGCTCAAGAGCTTTCTTGGAACGGGTCAAGTCAGAGAGTTTTGAAGAGAGGGACTTTATTGAGGAGGAGAAGGAACTTTTTTGGTTGGAGTGTGAGATTCGGGCGTTGTTGAAATCTTGTTGGAGCTTTTTTCTTAGTTTTATTTCGGAGGATAATTTTAAGGCGAGGGCATGATTTTCGTCTTTCAGTTTTTTGCAGAGGAGGACTGAGGATATGTTATCGTCGACTTTTGAGCGGAGTTTGCAGATTAAGTATTTCTGCTTTGAGGAGTTTTGCTGGGAGGATTTTAGGGCGGTGCGGAGGCGGACATTTTCGGTATAGATTGAGGCGTAGTAATCGATGGGGGGAGGGGGCGGATTATTATTAGATTGGTGGGATTTAGAGAGCGAGCCGACCTCGGAGCTGAGCATCTCTTCGCGGGCGAGGCAGTCAGACAAGAGCTGGGAGACCGTTGTCGTCGGTGATTCGTTGTTGGAGAAGGCGGTCTTCTGGAGGAGAGAGGAGCTTCGTATTGTCGCCTTCAGGCGAGAGTTCTCCAGGCCGAGGGAACGGCAGTGGGCGGTCAGGTTTGTCACTTGCTGCATTTGTGTGTTTGTGTGTGTTAGCGCTGGGTTTCGCAAACAACAGCTCAAACCAACTTTTGATACTTAACTTACCCTCGACAGGTTGGAAAGATGCACGAGGAGCGAATGAAGATCTTCTTGTTCCATGACGCGCTCAAACAGCGAAAGTCCCTTTATACGTCCCGAGGAGAGGGAGAGCCGATTCCTGAAATGGAATCGGCAAAGCCCGACGTATAAAATAAGGAACCAGGATTCCAGAACATTTCCTAAACGACACCTCATGCGATAAAAATCCCATGAAAATCTTCTCCTATTTGCTCGTGCTACAGCAGGTTTACTGCTTCGCGCCCATTGCGTTGACTAGAAGGCACTGCTCACAGCTCAACGCCGAATTCGACTTTGATGTGGCAATAATTGGTAAGAAACCTACCTCAGTCGTGGTCTCGCTGGCGGCTTCTTTGTTTAACAGATTGGGACTGCCCCGGATAAGATTGGCGAGGCGCGGGTCGTCAGCATCTCGTCAAGTCTATCGATTCGGCCTATAACTAATCCCAAACATCCACTGTCGAGTCCTTCCTAACCCCACACACAAAACCGCTCCTTTCATTCCATTCCCAATCCCCATCCCAATCCCCAACGCACCAACCTACAGGATGCGGCGTCGGTGGTCACGGCGCCGCCCTGCACGCGCGTGGCCAGGGCCTGAAGACCGCCGTCTTCTCCGGCCGCGATGTCGGCGGAACCTGCGTGAACCGTGGCTGCGTCCCCTCCAAGGCCCTCCTGGCTGCCTCCGGTCGCGTCCGCGACATGAAGGACGCCTCGCACCTCGAGTCCCTTGGCATCAACGTAGAAGGCGAGGTCACCTACGACCGCCAGGCCGTCGCCGACCACGCCAAGAACCTAGCAAACACCGTCAAGGGCAACCTCGAGAACTCTCTCATCGGCCTCGATGTCAGTGTCATTGAGGGCCGTGGCATCCTCGCCGGGCCTAACAAGATCAAGGACGACCAGTCGGGAAAGATCTACACCGCAAAGGTATGATATTATCGCACTATTTGCCAAGTAGGATATTCCTCGGCCTTCCTTCTAACCCCCCCTGCTCCCCAAAGAACATAATTCTCGCCCCCGGAAGCGTCCCCTTTGTCCCCCCAGGCGTCACAGTTGACGAGAAAACCGTCTACACCTCCGACGGAGCCCTGAACCTCGACTTCGTCCCCGAGTGGGTGGCCATCATCGGGTCCGGCTACATCGGTCTCGAGTTCAGTGACGTTTACACTGCTCTGGGAAGCGAGGTGAGAGCAAACGACAACCGAAGGCCCCTTCACAGCTTCACAGATTCACAGCTTCACAGCTTCACAGCAGAACTACTCTCACCCTCACTCCAACACCAACCCCAGGTGACCTTCATCGAGGCCCTTCCTATGTTGATGCCCACGTTCGACCGCGAGATTGCCAAGCAGGCGGAGCGAATGCTCATCCGACCCAGGGCCATCGACTACCGCCTTGGCGTCTTCGCTTCCGAGGTCACTCCAGGGGAGCAGGGGAAGAAACCTTGCACCATCAAGATGATCGACGCCAACACCAAGGAGCACGTCGAGACAATTGAAGTTGACGCGGTCATGGTCGCCACCGGCCGCGTGCCCAACACCAAGGACATGGGACTCGAGTCTATGAACATTGAGACAAACCGTGGATTTGTTGCCGTCGACGACAAGATGAGGGTCAAGACCTCCGCTGATGGCGAAGGTGAGACGGACCCTGTGTAGTTTTGACATCTTAACCAACGCAACTCTAACATCGCTCCTCGTCGAAGTCATCGACAACCTCTACTGCATTGGAGACGCCAATGGCGTCATGATGCTCGCCCACGCTGCCTCAGCCCAGGGAATATCCGCCGTCGAGAACATCTGCGGAAGGGAACACGTCGTGAACCACGAGGCCGTCCCGGCTGCCTGCTTCACCCACCCCGAAATCGCCATGGTTGGCCTCACCGAGGAGCAGGCCGTCGAAAGGGCTGAGAAGGAGGGCTGGACGCTCGGCAAGAGCCAGGGCAACTTCCGCGCGAACTCCAAGGCCCTGGCCGAGGGAGAAGGTGAGTGGAATGCGTCTCTCGCTGGGCGCCAATCGCCGCTGCAATAATTCTAACTCCTCCTCTGCTCAGGAGCCGGAATTGCCAAGGTCCTCTTCAACAAGGAGACGGAGAAAATCGTCGGAGTTCACATCATCGGCATCCACGCTGCCGACCTTATTCAGGAGTGTGCCAACGCCGTCGAGCAGGGCACGACCGTCAGGGAGCTTTCCATGATGGTGCACACCCACCCGACGCTTTGCGAGGTTCTCGACGAGGCCTTCAAGGGAGCCGTCGGAATGAGTAGCCACTAAACAAAAGTGGGGGACTGACATGAAGACTGCACGAAATTCAGAAAATGACAAACCAAATTTATTAAAAAAACAACATCATCCATCCATTATTCCGTTCTATAATCCACCACCCATAGCTCTATAATTTGCTCATGCGCTCTTCCTCGTCGCTGCTCAAACCTCCGTTGAACAACCCGATGTGCGGGATGATGACTGTCGGAAGCGTCGCCTCCTCACCCCTACTTGCCTTGGCGTAGAGATCCTTGACGACTTCTCCCGTGGAGCACCCAGAGAGCACCAACGCAGTGTCAACCCCGTTGTTTAAACCGAACTCAATATCAGTGTCTAGCCTATCTCCGACGAAAACAGCCTTGGCAGGGTCCACGCCCAGCTTCTCCTTAAGCATTTCCCCGAGGTACTTGGAAGGCTTACCGACGTTGGTGGCGGGCCTCTCTGCCACCGCTTCGAGTGCTCGGACCATCACGCCGGCAGCTGGCTGCGGCCTTCCGTTTCGCAAAACGTCGTACGGATCCTGGTTCGTACTGACGAAGACGACGTCGGGATTTAGCAGGTACAGATTCGCCTTGGCCACCATGCCGTAGGTAAAGTTCGTGCACATTCCAACGACCACTGCACCGACGTCGGGATCGATCTCGTAATTCTCTATGTCCGCCTCATCCCAGGCGGCGGTCTTGCCGTGGTCGGCGGGCCCGCCAATACACTCCACGCCAATCTTCTCCAGCTCGGACACCACCCCGGCATCTCCTATCACAAGGGCCTTCTTGACGTTGGGGTGGTTGTCCTTGATGAAGGAGGCGGCGGTGAAACAGGATGGGACCATCTGATCTGTCTCCAGCTCCATCCCGAGCACCGTGCTTAGCTTCGCCCTCATGCTCTCCCTGTCCCTGCCAGAGGAGTTGGTGACGAAGAGACAACGCTTCCCCTGGGACTGGAGCCATTGGATGGATTCGGTCGCGCCAGGGATTTTATCCGAAACGCGGTAGACCACTCCGTCGCAATCGAACAGGAAGCTCTGGTAATCCTTCGAAGCAAAGTGAGATGCAACGCTTGAGGATGTTGAACAGATGGTTGGAGCAGGGCCAGGGAATGAGTGAGAAGAAATGGCAGCCAGGTTCCTATTTATCGACGCCAGCAGGGTTGTTGCGGCAGTAGTAGCCATTTTCATCGGACAGGGGGGTGGGGGTGGGCAGATGGAATGGAAAGGTGTCGTTATCAAAAAGGAAAAACAGGAGTTTGGCCCCTGTCAAATATGATATATATATCTGGGGTATTACTATTACTATTTGCTTTGCATGTATAAGCATATAAAATCAGCAGGCGCAGGAGAGATAGAGGGGGGGTATATGAGTCTCGTGTTTGATAAGGAAAATGAGAATGGCACTCCGAGGGCAGCTGATAGTGATGTTGAGAGCGGCGAAACTGAATATGATGCTTCTGGGGGATCAGGTGATAAAGACATGCGGGATATCAGGTGTCGGTATAAGAGTGGTTCGGGAACGAGTTCTATGAAACGTCATGAGGCTGCGAATCGTGGAATCAAACGACACAACCTCGATCATGACATTGATGTTCGATGGCACCGCTGTGATCAAGATGGCTGTGACTACAAGGCGAAGCAATCATCACACCTCAAAACACACAAAGCAGATGTTCATGATATTGACGTACGATGGCACCGCTGTGATCAAGATGGCTGTGACTACAAGGCAAAGCAAGCAAGCAACCTCAAACGACACAGACAGTACATCCATAGTATTGATGTTCAATGGCACCACTGCGATCAAGACGGGTGCGACTACAAGGCAAATCATGCAGGCCACCTCAAAATACACAAACAGCTCATTCATGATATTGACTTTCAATGGCACCACTGCGATCAAGACGGGTGCGACTATAAGGCAAAGCAAGCACGCAACGTAAAAAAACACAAACAGGCGATTCATGATATTGACGTTCAATGGCACCACTGTGATCAAGAAGGCTGCGACTACAAGGCAAAGCAAGCAAGCACCCTCAAACAACACAAACAGAGTGTTCATGATATTGATGTTCGATGGCACCACTGTGATCAAGATGGCTGCGACTACAAGGCAAAGCAAGCAGGCCACCTCAAAAAACACAAACAGCTGGTTCATAACATTGACGTTCGATGGCACCACTGCAATCTAGACTGGTGCAACTATAAGGCAAAGGAAGCAGGCAGCCTCAAACAACATAAACAGAACGTTCATGACATTGACGTTCGATGGCACCGCTGCGATCAAGACGGGTGCTCCTACAAGGCAAAGCAGGCAGGCACCCTCAAAGCACACCAACAGCACGTTCATGATATTGACGTTCGATGGCACCACTGTGATCAAGATGGGTGCAGCTTCAAGACGAAGCAAGCAAGCAACCTCAAACAACATAAACTTAACATTCATAATATTAAGTTCGACAGTGATGAAACCAAAAAAAAAACCATCAAGGCTACGAAATACGAAATATAAATCGCCCTCATTCACCAATTCATAATATTTCTAAACAAAGCCACAACGAATTTTTATACCTACAGGTACAGGATAACAACCCCAATGTTGTCTCTCCCGTACCTCTGCATGGCTTGATTCTTCAAATCTTGTGCCACCTCCTTGGGGCTCTTGCCCTCTGCCCTCATCTTTTCAACCTTCTCGGCCACCTCCTCCTCCTTTATTTTATCCCATATCCCGTCCGTCGCCACCACCACTGCCAAGTCTTCTGCCTCCAGCACCACCCTCTTGACCTCGGGCAAACTCAAGATTAAGTCCTTATCGTTCCTGTGCCCTAGAGCCCTTGTCACGGCGAGAGTGCCGCTGACCCTGATAAGTTGAAAGTTGAAAGCGTTGTCTGCGATTAGAGCAGCCAACCAAACAAACCCACATTTGAAAATTACTCACCTATTTCTAAACACGAAGCCATCCGCCTTCTTTATCCTCTCCACCTCCTCCTTGTTGCTGCAGCGATGGTCAACCGTCAATCTCACGAAGCTTTCTCCACCCTTACCGCTGCTCTTGCCCTTGTTCTTGCTCTTTACCAGTACGCACCGGCTGTCGCCGACATTGCTCGCGTACAAAACTGCATCCCGCCCGTCCCCTTCCACTCTAATGAGACACTGCGCCACTGTAGTTCCGCAGTCGGGATCAACTTGGTTCAGCAACTCGTCCGTCTTTTGATACGCCTCGATGATTGAAGAGGAAACCGACGTTCCCGACTCAACGGCCCCCTCATCGACTGTCGATGCAGTCGTCACACTGGTCGTGCTCGTCGTGGAACCAGTCGACATGAGCTCATATGATGACGGGACTGTGGATTTTAATGAAGACTCCCCCGTCGCAATCATCGCAGTCGTCGTCGGCGGAGGAAGCAGGCCGGATAAAATTCCGGGCATCTCCGCGCAGCAGATCCCGGACGCAGTGCTGCCGCCGTGCCCGTCGTAGACCGCCAGGTAAGACTGGTAGCTACTCCTTCGCCAAAGCGGAGCTGCCATCGCCTCCGTTGAAGTCGACGCTGGCGGTACAGGAAGGCTAGCCGGGTACCTCAATATAGCCGTGACCTCGTCCTCCTGCGTCGGGCGGTGGTCTTCATTCTGGTCCAACGAATAGCCGACGACTGAATCTTCTGTCACTGCTCCTGCGCCCACAATCGAAGCGACGAAGCTGGGCAAATTATCAGAAATTGTGGAACCAAAGTTGGAAAGGAACGACGCCATGTCTGTATATTGGTTGTTTGTGTGGTTTAAATCCTGTAGAGAATATTCTCGAAGAAGTAAGAGACGTTAAGACTGTGAAAATCGCATAGGAAGTTCCCAAAATCCATTTTCCCATTTGCCCTGGAAATTCCAAATGGCCGCCTTTACCGCGAAGCAGAGCGATCTGTACGATAGGCAGATCCGCCTTTGGGGCGCTGAGAGTCAGAATCTGCTCCAGTCCTCGAAGGTTCTGTTCTTGAAGCCTGGTAAGGGCCTACTCCACACGGCAGCGTTTGCCTCTTTCTCGCCTCGTCCTCCTCTTGCCCTCAATAGCATAGAAACGGCCTCTAACCCTCCCGCTCCGTTCACGCCCGAATAAACTAAAAAAACTCCGCGCAGTCGGCTGCCTGACCGAGTGTCTCAAGAACACAGTTCTTTCAGGAATTCAGGTTACCATCGCTCCCATGTCTGCCTCCGACGGCCTTTACGGCTCCAATGTCGTCGCTGAGGTGAAGGAGCTCAATCCCTACGGCAACGTGGACTCGGTCGACACAACGAGCATCAAAGACGCCGTTCTCGAGGGCCACACCCTGGTCGTCGCTTACTGCGCTGATTTGGAGGAGCTCAGGGAGCTCAGTGCAAGGTGCGAGGCGGCGAAGATTAGTCTGATAGGAGCGTGCCAGTTTGGATTCAAGGCGTGCTGCTTCCTGCAGTTGCACTCGCCCACGGGGCCGCATACGTTCAAGAAGGAGATCGGCAAGGACAAGCTGTCCGATCCCGTCTCTGTAGAATACCCTCCTCTCTCAGCGATCCTGGACACCAAGGACTGGACCTCTTTGAAGGACCGATGGGGTCCTGTCCGCCATGAGCTCGTCGCCTGGAACCTCGTCACCGGCTTTGATGTGAAAGGCTCTGACCTCGCCTCCTTTAAGGAGCATGCGACTTCGAAGCTTGCGTCTCTCGACCTTGCGTCATCTTTCACAGGCCCTGAGCTCGAGGTAAGAGAAAAGATTCGAAGAGATTCGAAGAGATGATAGTGAGGCGAGGCGAGGAATGACGTGAAGCGACGGCTGCAAATACCATAAATTATTTTCTGCCGCTTTGATTCTAACTCGTCGCTTCGCTCATTGGCTTGTACTTTGCTCATCATCGCAGGAGCTCCACAAGAGCCAGAACGCCCCCACAATATTCCCAGTTTCGGCTGTCTTTGGGGGGCTCATGGGCCAGGAGGTCATCAAGAGTCTGAGCCGCAAGGGCGAGTGCGCAAATAATATCTTATACTTTGACGGCGAGAAGGCTGGAAGTGTGCGCTATCCTCCTATTCCAAAGTGAATCCAAAGAGAATCAATAAAAATACCGGGTATGCATATGTTTAAAATATCTTTTATCGAATTTATTATATTTCTCTCTCATTTATTTAACCACCACGTAGAGGAAGTGATCTGCTGACTGACAGCTTCTCCACAGCTCCATGATGAAGGCGTCGTCTGGGACTGCAAAGAGCCCGTTGATGACTCGCTCAACGCCACTGTCGATCCCAAAGAGCTGCAGCACTTCGCCGAGGGTAGCTGTCGCCACCACGGGCTTCTGAATAACCTTCATTTGCTCCCCGCCTATTGCCAGGACCCTCACGGGAACAGATGCTATTTCCCTCTTCCTCCCCTTCCCAACCTTCATTTGTGATGAGAGACGAGTTAGAATTAAGTTTGGTAGATGAAAGTGTGGCGATGATAATGGCATCGCAGCTGCGCGTTTCTAGCTCTTCTCCTTGCACTTTTGCTTCTTCCGAGCTGATAATGCCTCACCTCTTCCTCACCCCGCTCTTTTCTCTCAGCCGCCTCCCTCTCAGCGTCCATTTGCGCCCGAATCTCGTCGGTCTTCTTTTGCTGCTCGGACCTAATGTCTTCCTTCTCGTGCTTGAGCTCTCCCATTTCATAGTCTGCCACGACTCTGTCGTTGACCAGCTTGTAGGTCTCAAAGTCCCCCACCCCAACCGCCCCCCACATCTGCTCCGTCATCTGCAACGTAATGAATGAATGGGTTAGAGGGCGTACCTCGGTACCGAGCAAAGCGACCGAGAACCCCCACGTGAATATATGTTATGATATATTAGGTGCTGATAGTGCTGCTCTGGCGCATCTGAAACCTAAATGTAACATACATAACGAACGGAACTGACGACCCCTCACAGCAACCCTCACCTCCTGCGTGATCGCCATGCCCATCCTGGCATTACCGTGTTCTAAAAATAGGGCCTGCTTGAGCTGCTGGCAGAAGAAGTGCTTTGTGGTGCTGGGTCCTTCGTAACCCAGTAGGACGTCGCTCGGGTACGACGAGAAGTGCACGGTCAGCTTCCAAGGGAGGTGCCGGATCGTCTGTGAATTTTGGCTCACACCATTCTTCAGCTGGTGGATGTCGAAGAGGACGCCCACAGGGAGGTTGAATCGCTGCGGCTGTTTGTCCACGCTGAACCACACTGCCGAGCTGGTGGATGTCAGGGATGAACCGCGCAGGGCCTCCACAGCCTCAGAGGCAGCAGCATGCAGATAAGACATCCGCGGGAGCATCAAATGTATCGGGGCAGGGGCAGCCAGGTCGACCACGTCGTACGAGGAGAGGTTGATTTCGCACGGGATCTGGCCGTGCCAAGAGAGGCCTTGGGCTCCGTCGTTGAGATTCATATATAACGTGAGAGTTTTTTTATTGAAAGTTTTAGGCGACGGGAGGGGAAATGCGCTCGATGATTTTGATGTGTGTTTTGTGGGTTCTAGCGCGCGCCGGAGAGCGATAATGATTTTGATTAGGATGTAGAATATAAATCCTGGTAACGGTATCGAAGGATAGAAACTAAAATTCTAACCTAAGTGGTTTTGACACATCTGCATTGTACCAAACCCTGGTAAAAAAGTTTTCCTTTCCATTATCGTTATCGCTATTTTTATATATATTTGTTATTATTTTTAATTTCATTTTGTCGCTGGTGTAGCTGCGAGACGAGGTCGGCCGTCCGCGGAATCGGCACTCCGTGAGAAGCCGCCCTTGTGACCACTTCGTCGAAGATGTAGCGCAGCTCAAGTTCCATCCCATTTCGGTAGTCGAGCAGGGTCGAAGGAAAGTACACTCCCATCGTGTCCGTGAGCAGCCACATCGCATCTACATCTTTGGCCGACAACCGCTGCGGTTGCGACAATGAGGCGAGGTCGCTGTTCGCAACTTCTATCACCTCCTGCATGATGGTGGTCGCCTCCTCCCTCAACTTCACGTCTCCGGCGATGTGATCTGTTGTCACGTTGAGGAGGGTGCAAAGGCCGTTGAAGGGAACGTTCCAGAGCGACTTCCTCCAGCGCAGGTGCGAAATAGGGCTGCGCTCAAACGAGACCGCACTTTCAAAGAAATTCGTAAGGTGCCTCGTTTCTGCCTCATGGTCCAGGGAGGATTCAACCACTCCGCCCTTCAAATCGCCACAAAACGTGTGGTTGACGTGCCCGGGGCGTTCTCTGTTTGCGCAGATGTAGGCGGCGCAGCCAAAGATCGAGGCCACGGGAGTTTCCAATGTGCTGATGATCTGGGATATTTTCTGGTCGACAAGGCCATTCATAACTACTGTGATGCGAGACGTGCCGTCTGCCTTCAGCAATTTAGGCAAAATTGTAGGAAGCGTATTTAACCCTTCCTCGGTCCCCTTGAGGGCTATAACGACCCATTCTGAAGGTTGCAGATCGTCGGCTGAGGATGTGAAGCAAGTTTTTGGCGGAGAGTGTTTGATGTGCATTGTTGGGAAAACGTTGCTCGTTACGCTAAGGCCAGTACTTCGACACGCAGTAATGTGCGGAGAAGGTCCCTTTCGCGGGCTGAAGAAGATGAATTCGGTGTCCGGATCGATCACGGAACCTGCTTTCTGGTTTCGATCGTACCTCGTTCGGGAAGCCTCGAGTAGCCTGGCTCCGTAGAATGAGCCGACTGCACCAGGTCCAATTATTGAGATTCTAGACGCAGCTACGGTCGCCACCATCACGAGAAGTAGGTTTAATGCGTACAGAAGTACCAGGAGCATCCGCTCTGGGGATTTTGAGGAAGGTGAAGTTTGATGATCCTGCTGGGAACCTGAATCGTTATTGCCATCTCACAGGTCGCATCCCCGCCTGTGATTTCTTTCCAGCAACAACCAATTCTCGCCCAACAGCTTCTGAGTTGCTCCAACCCAACAGAAAGATCTTAATTTGGCCATAAAAAACTGCTTCCAAGCCATCACCGACATCGATTCCAGTCCGACCTTGAAATCCCAGAATGGCTTCGATATACAGCTCATCGTTTCTCCTCGCCATGTCTTTGATGTATGTTACCCTTCCGCTGTCTCAGAGCCTCATACTCCCGCCCGAACAGAAGCTTAAAATGGGCATGGGAGAGCAGCTGAAGGACGAGTGCATTGACCTCGCCGAAGACAATGATTTCAGATGCATCTACGCCGAAGAGGTGAGGCTCCTCGCGTTCCTCTCCTCCAACTGCCGCATCCACTCACACGCATCCCCTCCCTGCAACCCAGGCGACGAAAGGTCACCACGTTGGCAAGGCAATCTTCAACGGCATGGCCGAGGCCGGAAGGGAGCAGACGAAGATTTTCCTCCCGTCGTACGTGAACTTTGGCGGCGAGCTGGAGAGGCTGATGGGCGTAATCAACACGAACTCTGACATCCTCGGCGGGGTGCTTGCGTGCGTCGAGCACTGGCCTGATGTTCCCGCGAGCTGCGTTGAGTTGGTCTGGCCTGATCCTCCTGCCGCTGACTTTTACGATGTTGAGGACCCCGCGACGGCTGAGTCTCAAATTCAAGACACCGAGATGTACGTGGACAAGACGCTGTCGGGCCTTGGCCTCTGCCCGTTCACCAAGAGCATGCGGCTGAGCGCGCTCGGGCTTGAGCAGGCGGGGGTGCAGCCTGGTCCTGTCAAGATCAGACACTCTGCGAAAATTGAGAACCTTTCGACGGAGACGGCCCCTGCGGTTGCCATGGCAGCTCTCTACTGGGGCGGCGTCTCCGACATAATCGACCGTCCCGAGGAGGAGGTCGCCACGTTCCTCCTCGTCTGCCCGAGCATCTTCACTGACTTCAAGACGTTCTTCCACGCTTGCGACAACCTCATTGAGAAGACGAACCTGCTGGCGCCGGGGTTAGTGGGCCGGGTATGGTTCCACCCCGAGTACAAGCTCGCCGACGTCGGATACCAGAGCGGCGGACACGCGCCGCCGTTGGAGGAAGTCAACAACCTCATGGACAGGTGAGAGGCGAGAGACGAGAGGCATAGGGCTGCAAAGAGGGAAGCGAAGAGCTGGAAATGCGTCTTGTTATATATATCATATATAATTTCTATGTATAGATAAAATTCTAACTTCTAACGCCCCCCCAACTTTTGGCTCGTTTTGCTCGCCGCTACTCTTCGCTCTTCGCAGCTACCTCGCGGAGCACCCGGGGGCAGAGAAGCCCAGTCCTGAAGGTTTGGCGAGAGCCCACGACAAGACCCGGTGGACTCCTCACCCCACGATAAACCTCCTCCGGCCCAGGCAGCTCAACATTGCAAAAGAGGTGGACGTCAAGGAGAAGCGCGCCAAGGTGAGGAGACAACGAATCGTGTTGTGTTGACTCTTCAATACTAACCCTTTCACTCACCACTCGCCATTCAAATATTCAAAGGTCTATCCGAGGAATGTGGTTAGGATCCTCGAAGCTGAGAAGAAGGGAGAGCTTGAGGATTTTTTGGATGTCTCAAAGAAGTGAATTGCAGGGAATCAATATTTTTCATTCAAAATTAACAAAAGCATTCATAACCCCCCCACACCAATACACAGAGTGTCACTACTTAACTACCTCGTTATGGTGCCCTTCCTCATCATCCTCGCCCTCGTCCTGAACCCCGCGTGGTGGCCAGTCCCGCCGTAAATTTTGGGGTCCTCCTGAAACTGCGACATGAAGCCGTGCGGGGACGGCTTGGGCCTCCCGTAGTTGTTGAACCACTGGTCAAAACCAGACACTGTCGCAGGAGGGGGAGCATTGCGTACCTTGGGCTTGGCCACTTCTATTTCCGAGTTCACCTGGTCGATCTCCTTCTGCATGCGCTTGATCTTCTGGGTGAGCTTCTTCAGCTCGTTCGTCGACTCGACGGCCTTCACCTCGGCGGACGGCTGGTAGTACTCGAAAAAGCCAGGTTGCTGGGCCACAGCGATGGCGGCCTGCAGGTTTTTCTTGACCATGAAGCTGGTGTCGTTCAGGCCGCCCTTCTTGGTCAGCACCGCGTTGAATTTCTTGCTCACGTCCCGCTGGAGGGCTAGCATCTGGTCCCTCTTCGCCTCCAGCTCCTTCACAGACTTGCTCATTGGTAGGGAGGGTTGGGGGAAGGTTGGGAAGAAGTTCTCTGTAAGCCTGTAAAAGTAACACACAATGCAGCGGTGTAAGTAAAATATTGACATATTCAAAACTTATCGATATTATCCCCCCTAAACCAATCCCTCCTTCCGAACCAGCCAGAAAGTACCCCAATCTAACGTCAGCAGTTCCAACAACCCTGGACGCAGCGGAGCACAACTGCCCAGTCTCCAAAGCATAAATACGACCTTAGCTCCCCAAATTAAAGCCCAGCCCCGATAGAATGTCTTTTTGAAATCCCGCTCAGCAAAGCTTCTTGCCAACAGACCAATTTTGAATTAGCTCACCTGGCTGTCCAATCGTCGCTCGACCACATGGGATGATAAAGCAAGAATTCAACAATACAAGAAATACCTTTGCAGCATGATTTCGGTCCTAGGCGCGATTTTCAGTGTCATCGGCGCCGGTCTGGCGGTCATGACCGTCCAGTTCCTCATGGAAATGCTCAAGATCTCGCACATTCCAGCAACGCTGGCCCTTCCATTAGGTGGGTCTCATCGTCCGATCATTGCCCCTTCGCTGCTTCCTTCTCACACACCTATTTTTCCGCAGTTGGCCATCTTTACCATCCCGGAGCTCCCATGGTGATGAAGTTCCTGAGCGTCATGAGGTAAGTCGCTCCGCGTCGTTCCCCTATCCTCCAAAAATCACGCCTTTCTCGTCGCTTTCCGCCAGTGTCCACACCCTCCCTCCTTTCCTCCAATTTAACCCACCCCCGCCACTCCCGCCCCCTCCCGTAGGCGCAAGCACGGCAAGATCTTCGCCTTCTGGCCCGGAAATAGCCCCATGATCGTCGTGATGGAGCCCAAGTGCGTCCGCCAAATCCTCACTGACACCAAGACCTTTATTAAGGGCGCCGACTACTCGAACAAATTCGCGCTCGTGTTCGGAGAGGGTCTCGTGACTTCCAACGGGGACAAACACCGCGGCGACAGGGGGTGCCTCTCCAAGTTCTTCGTCCGCGGAGCCATTGAAAAGTACATGGACTACATGGTCCAGGAGACCCAGTTGATGATCCAGGAGACCATGGTCCCCGCCAACGGAAAGGAGATCGACCTCCAGGAGTTCTTCCACATGCTCGCCCTCCGCGTTTTCGGCTACTTCGCCGCCGGCCACGATTACTCCAAGGACCCCGAGGCAAAGTGGATCAACCACTGCGTCTCCAACGGCTCCAACATCATCGGCGAGCACATTGTCCTTGGCCTTCCCGTCTGGGGCTTCATCCCCCGCATCAAATCCCTCAAGGCCGACGTCGCCAAGATGCACCAGCACTGCGAAAAACTCATCCAGGCTCGCGAGAAGCAGCGCTCCGAGGCCAAACCCGACTGGGTCGAGCCCGAGGACCCGCTCAAGGGAATGCTCGACGCCAAGATGTCGAGGAAGGAGGTGAGAGTTTGAAATTCGTGTATACTAGTTATCGACGTACATGCCCGATACTTCTAAGCGTAACGTTGGCTGCTGCTAAATTCTTCGCCATTTCTAACGTCACCAACGCCCCTTCTATTGCGACTCGGTTCGCTCGTCGCAGATGTACGAGCAGTTCACCACCCTCCTCTCCGCCGGGCACGATACCACTGCCTTCTTCGGGTGCTACATGGCGTACTTGCTCGCCAGCCACCCCGAGGTGCAGCAGAAGGTTAAGGACGAGGTCAAAGAGGTGCTCGGTGACAGGACTGACATCAAGCCCGAGGACGCCAAGAAAATGACCTACACCGCCAACGTCATGAAGGAGGTCCTCCGCCTCTACACCGTCATCCCCTTCGTCAACAGGACCACAGTCAAGGACGTCAACCTCCGTGAGAACAACATGAAGATCCCGTCGGGCACCACTTGCCTCGTGCCCCTGTGCTTGATGAACAGGGACCCTGACGTATGGGAGGACCCCAACGAGTTCCGCCCCGAGCGGTTCGAGGGACTGGGCATCAGCGACAACAGCGCGAAGCACGGCTACCTCCCCTTCGGTTACGGAAGCCGCACCTGCATCGGCAACACCCTCGCGCTCATCGAGGGCAACATTATGTTTGCGCTGCTTATGCAAAAGCTCACCTTCAAGAAGGTGGAGGAGTTCAAGCCCAAGATCACGGCCGGAATCTCGCTGGTGTCCAGCAACGGAATCAGGGTCCGCGTGGAGTTAGATTAAAGTTGAAAGGGGTTGGGTGGTTGTCAACAGTAAATGTGAATTATGCAAGAAGGAGCGGCCAGGGGCGAAACTTGTCCATTGCCGAAGCTTGTGCCTGTATTATATTATTATTATTAGGGATTTTCAGTCTAAAAAAATATTACAATATATTTACATTTTATCTTATCGTCGTCTATAATACAGTCTATTCTAATCCGCTTCGTATTTGGATTCGCGGTTGGTGGCACCCTTGCCCCCTCGCATGAAGCCGAAAGCGAAACTCATTCGCGAGGCACTTTTCTCCTCTTTTTTGCCCTCAGACAAGCGGAAATCACGAGATTTCCGGGCTCCTTTTTTCCTTATACTCGTCCTCCTTGGCTTGAACATTGTATCCCGCGCACCCTCGTCCCTGTTCTTCTTCCTGAAGAGGCCCTGGCCCTCCAGGTTGCTGTCCGGCCCAGCAACGTCGTAATCAGCTTCGGTAGAGAGGCTGTCCAATAACGACTTAGTGCTCTCGGAAAATTCTTCGGTCTTCATCCTGATGATCTCCAACCCGTCTTCGTCAAGCAGAACATCGTCCTTCTCCCCCCCACTCTCCACCACCCTGAGATCACCCTCCTCCTCGAGAGGCAACTTCATGTCCCTCATGCTCTTCGCGAGCATGGCGCTCATCGTCTTCCTCTCACTCTGTTCCCTCTTGAACTCTTCGATCGCGTTCTCCATGACCTCCAAATTCGGCAACCTCTCCAATGGGGGCTTTTCCAAGTTCGCCAAGTACTCGGTGTATTCCTCTATGTGTTTGTTCTCCAACTTGTACAGGTGGCAGAAGGTCTCGGCAGTGACTGTCAAGTCACAAGTCTTGACCCTCTGCTCTCTGGCCAACCTCCCGTGATGAAGGCTCATCACGACCGAGCCGATCCCAGCCTTTCCATCAGGGCCGATCAGATCGTACTCGCGGTCTTCTTCCTCCTTCACGTCCATGATAGGAACGACGAAGCCGCCCACCAACTCATCTGCCTCGACCCTGTTCCAATCGTACAGCTTCACCCTAATTTCCTCGACGTCGGCGGTCATCTTAACGTAAAATATCTCATGCCAGACGGGGTGCCTGGTGACCTTCTTCACAGTCGTCCTGACTTTGCCGAACTTCCCGTAACTTATCTCCACGTAAGGGTCGCAAGCCCCGAACAAATCGGTCTTCGGCAAGTTCTTCGCGTTGTAAACCACTGCCCTCAAGCTGTACGCCGGAAGGCCGAGTGCTTCCTCCCTCTTCTTGGCCTCGACATTGCTTATGATGCCGCCCGGCTGAACGGTGCCCTTGCCCCCGACGTCGTCCACGCTCTTCGCCCTTCCGCTGTGCAAAATGTAAAAGGCGTGGTCCTTAACCCCCCTCTCGATGATCACCTCTCCTGGAATCGCCACTTCGGTCGTTATTAGCCTCATCAGGGAGCAGATCACACCCCTCGAGAATCCTCCAATGGCCTCGCTGGCGATCAAAATATCCTCGCAGTGGGCGCTGATGATGCTTTGCCTTAAGGGGGCGCTGAGCTTACTAAGCACAGCGCTGGCGTCGATGTTGTTCAGCTCAGTGTCTTCGTACGTGAAGAATTCCACCACAGAGTTCTGCTCATCTTCGTCGCCCTCCATCGAATGGGTCATGTACTTCTTCGCGCAGTCGAGCCTCCTGGAGTTGGTGCCAGCTTGGTGGTCCTTATTCTCGATCAGGGCCGTCAACACGGCCGTGATTCCGGCGTCGCAAATAATGGCCCCGGTGATCATGACCATCATGGCGAATATCTTCTCGCCGTTCTGAGTCAGCGAAATGTTCCCGTACCCAGTGGTGGAGATTGTGTACAATGCCCAATAGATGGCCGTTACGTACTGCTTTATTCTCAGCGTGTCATCGTCCAGCTGCAGGTCCTCGGCGCTCGCCAGCTGCGCCAAACTGAGCCAGCTCTCCCTGTTCACCTCGACGTACATTCTACCGAGGAAGAAGAAAATGCACGCCGTCCAGTGGGTTATCGTGGCGATGACAACAAATGTCTCCCCAATTCGAATGGCCCCAGTGCTTGCCCTGTACGCGAAAAAGTACTCGATGGAATCAATCAAATTTTTCAAGTACATGCCGAAGTTCCTGAACCTCAGAAAATGGTTGAAGCTGAACATCCACACCCAGCCCCCGTCCTCCCCACCGGCTGCGAACTTTATGAAAAAGATAGGGAGCACCGATACGAGGTCCAGGAAGAACCCTCCCTGCTGAACGTACAGGCCCCTGAACACGGTCCTATCCCGCACGCTGGTACCCTCGTAGCGAACTGCAAAGTGCTGCAAGCGAAAGTACACGTCGACGACGAAGAATAGCTCAGCCAGGACGTCGACGACCAGGTCGCTGGCACCAATCTTGCCCACGAAGGCCATTTTGAAGGGGAGGTGGGCCGAGTAGTAGACGCAGAAGATGAGGCCGAACAAGTCCCAGAATCTTCGGAAATTGCTGTCCACCTCGCACACCCAGTACTTGAAGACCTCCTCCTCGGTGATGTTCTCGGTCATTTTCTGCATCTTCTTGCTCTTGGCGAGGTTCTTTTTCACCCTCTCGATGAGGCTGCTGATGCTGTTCTTCTCCAAGTATTCTAAGCCGCCGTCTGTCGTTAACCTCTCCTTGAACTCGCCGAGCGCTCGCTCTTCGTTCACGAGCCTCCAGAACCTGTCCCAAGTCAAAATGAAGGTCTCAGCGTGATCATCTGCAATCGCAGTGCACGGCTGGAGGCTCTTCATGAAGAATTCTCCTTCCCCTATGACGCTGTTGGTGACCGTCGTGTACTCCACTCCGGTCGTCTGGCTGACGAGCTTCACAGCGCCCCTGTACAAGAAGAAGAGAGCCGAGGCAATCTCGCCAGAGTAGAAGAGCACGTCGCCGGGAAGGTACTTGGTCATGAGCAATTCATTCGTGAAGAGCGCCACGAAGTCGCGGTGGGCATCCTTCACGAAGAAGAGGTCCTTGACCAGGTGCCCGACGATTTCCTCGCGCACCTCCTCGGCAAGTAGCTTGGGCATGTAGTCCAACACGGCGTTGCCGTTCTGCCCGCCCTGGTGAATCCAAAGGTAGTCGAAGTAGGTCAGAATTGTGCCCCCGATATTTTCGTCCAGGTTCTGCATGTTTATGTACATCTTTACGTTGTCCAGCTGCTTCTTGAAGAGCGTCTGGGTGACGTCGAGCTGGGCGACGATGTCCTCCAAGTTGGCAATGATGAAGGTGTAAATCAAGGTTCCGAAGATGAGGGCCAGGATGTTGAAGTAGATTTCGCCCATGTTGTGAATAGAGGCGCTTATGTCGCCGTAGCCCACAGTCGTGAGTGTGGCGGTAGCCCAGTAGATGCTGTTCACGTACTGCGTGAAGGTGTCGCAGCTGGTGTTCTCGCATTCCGCGTCGGGGGCGTTGACGTTCACCAGCAGGCAAGCGTTGTCGGCCCAGCTCCCGGTCCTGTCGACCAAGTGTTTCCGCAGCGCGATGATGAAGAAGATGCAGCCAAAGTAATGAGCGCAGAAGAAGGTGAAAACCATGAGCTTCGCTACCCTCCGCGTGTTCTTCGACATTCCAAGGAAATTCGTGGAGCCCCTCTTGAGCGCCATCCTCTCCAAGTAATCAACTATCTCGAAAATCTCCCTGGCTCTGAAAACCTTCGTGAGGCGGAAAATGCTAAAGACTTGGTACACGCTCATCCTCCATGAGGCCGCGTCCACGGTAAGCAACAGAATTTCGAAGGGGATGGCGGTCAAGAGATGGATTCCCCACTTCGCGTGTCGCCGGTAATGCTTGAAGATGTGACGCCTCTTGTAGACGAGGACGTTGTTCTTGTAAAAGCCTAGGAAGAACATTTGGATAAGGACGTCAAAGATGAGGATAACGTCGCCAACGTAATCAGGCACGACGTGCTGAACTTTGATTTCATCGAAGTCCACGTCTACCGATACGTCCGATGCTGTGCTGTCGTAGTACTTTCCGTGGTCGTAGTTAAATGATATTCGGAAAGGAACCATGAGGAGGTTGTAGGTGAGGGCAGTCAGGACCAACGTCTTCCAAAGCTGCAGAAGGAGGCTTCCCGGTCTCAAGACTCTTGCCCGGCTAGCGTTGACGGCGGCCATGATGGGCTTGAGCTCTGCGGCCGTGGCGGTCAGCGAGTTGCGGCGCTTGCTAATTTGCGCCTTGGTGGCCAAAACCTGGAGCTTTTTCTTGATGCCGGGCCACTCGAAGACCAAATCGTTGAAGGTGGCGCGGGAGAAAAACCAGACCTCGGTGTCGCCGGTGGAAATGGCGAGGAAAGGGTTAGCCTCCCAGTGGTTGATAAGGGCGTCCTCGGCGAAGCTACTGTTGATGGTGAGCCTATTGTTGAAAATTCCTTCAAGAGTCTGAATCTCGACGACCCCGCTCTTGACGAAGTACATTCCATTCGCCGGGGTGTGCTTGTCCAAGATGAACTGGTCAGCGGCGAAGAACTGCTGCTCCAGGCTCAACATGACGCCTCTGATGAAACCCGAATCGCAATCAGAGAAGAATTCGCAGCTCAAGACCATATCACTGGTGATGTGGAGCATCATATCGTCCCTCAAATTGCCCGGCAGCGTCGCGTTGAGAAAGTTCTGCTCCTCGATTCCGTGGCGCTCCTGCTCGACATACTTAAAGTAGGTGTCGAGCTTCGTCTGCAGGTCCTTGGAGATGCCCTGGTCGATGAGGTACGCCTGAACGACCTTGCGCTTGTGCTCTACGTTGTCCTCCGAGACGTCAACACTGTGCACGAATGAGGTGACATTGGCTATGATTGCGGCGCAAAACGCGGCGCCAAGGGCTCCGATAATGAGGGCGAACACCGTCTGGGGGATAGTCGTGGGCGAAATGTCCCCGTAGCCGACGGTGGTGAATGTGGTGAAGGTCCAGTAGAAGGAGGGCCAGAAACTGCTCTCGTTCTCCAAGATTCCGCCCTCCATCCAGTCTTGGTTGGACTTGAAGTATATGAGGTCCCACGCGACGCAAGTCCACGTGGCGAGGACGGCGGTCCAGATTGTCATTTGGAGCGAGGCTCTGACACCGGCGGACACGACGTAGTCCCGCACATCCTCCAAGTGCTGGCACCATTCTGCCAAGAACTCCTGCACCTGGAAGAAGCGAATGACGTGCAGCAGCCTGAGGTGCCTCCAGCTGCCGACGGCGAATCCGAGGAGGTCAACTGGGAAGGATGCAAGGGCGTCAAGCTTGAAACGCCAGCTGCTGGTGTAATTGGCCTGGATGAGAGTTCTGTCGGTGATGACACTCTCCCTGCCGTGAGTGATGTCGGTGTACGCAAAGAAGCGCGCGTTCATGTAAATGTCGGCGAGGAAGATGACGTCTATCAAGTAGTCGAGGACGAGGCTCGGCGCAAACTTATTCTCGTCCTCCAGGTACTCCGAATCGATCCTTATGGGGATCATGATGGCGAGATAAAGAGTCGAGAAGATGAGGATCAGGTCCCAGTAGAGGTGAAATTTGTCGTCCGGCATCATGATGCCGACGTGCTCGTCAACGATGGAGGCCATCATGGCCTGCATCTTCGTCGACGTTTTGTTCATATTCTCGTGGAGCTTCGAGTACTTGGCGATTTTCTGGAAGCGACGAGTTAGAATAATATAGCGGTGCAGAAATCCCGGGGACGGACATCGATAAACATGATATCCAGTACACGACGCGCCTTCTCAACGAGGAGACTTAACGAACGAGACACACTCTCACCTCCTTGTAAAGCTCTTCTGTCTTGGTGACTCCTTCGTCAGTCTTGCAGCCTCTGTAATGCCCATGCTTGGCCAAGCGGGCCAGGGCGTTGAAGTTCGGGTTTTTGAGCACCTTCTGCAGCCCAGTCACCGTTAGAACGACGACCTCCACGAAGACGTCCGCCCTGGCGCCAAATTTGTGCTCAACGCCGAAGATGAGCTGGTAATCCCCGATGAAGTCCCCCTGCCTCAGGGAGAAGATCGACTGCTCCATGCCGTGGGTCACTATCTCGATGTGCCCGTGCCTGATGATGATGAGCTCCCTCTGTTTCTCGTGCTGGAAGATGAGGGTGCTCCCTGGCGCGTATGTTCGCAGAAGGAGCTGCTCGCTAATTTCCCGGCTGAAGTCGTCGCTGCGGCCACCGAAGAACGGGACGACCTTGAAAAGTTTCATGTTAAGGGCCGCTGCGATAAGCGGTTGCGAGGCGGCATCGAGCGAGAATATCTGGGTTAGATTTTGCATCTGTCATAAAAATCGACCCAATCTTCACGATCGCTTCGATACCGTGGACTCACCTATGTCGCCCCGGACCTTCGACGGGAGACTGGCCAAAATGGTCTCTTCGAGAAGACCGTACTGTTTCATGTAGAGGTAATCGAAGTATATCTTCACTCTCTGTTTCAAACCATCCGGCACGTGCCTCATGTCCATGTACGCGTTCATCGAGTCCATCTCCTGCCTGAACCTCATCCTCAGCACGTCAATATTCGCCAGCATAGAGGTCATGTTGGCGATGACGAGTCCGTAGACAAAGGTTCCGAGGATCATGAAGATGCTCGCGAAGAGCTTCTCCTGGTCAGTAACCGGTATGACGGCGTCGCCGTATCCTATTGTGAAGAGGGTTTGCATCATGAAATAGATTGCGCGAAGGAATCTAGAAAGTGGGGGGGGGGGGGGGGATTAGCGTGCGGGGGAGGGGGAAGGGGATGAGGGGATTTACGGCGTGGCAGCTCACCTTCCTTGCGAAGTCATTGTGCCGCATATTTCCTCGCTTCCGTCGCAGGTGGTCGCATTTTCGGTACTTAGCACCACGTCGCAATACTCCTGCGTAGGAAAGAGTAAGCCGTCCCCGATCACCCACGATTGTTCCTTACAAGCCACCCTCTCGTCGTCGCCCACGTAGCCCATTGAATAGTACAGGCAACCGAGGGAAGTTATGCCGAGGAGAATAAAGAACAGAATGACTCCCATTCGAAACATACTCTCATTGACTTTGATTTTCTTCCTCTCCTTCATGTACGACTTGAGCGTATTAAACTGCGGCATGAATAAGAATATTCGCATCATCCTCGGGAGCTGGAGGGAGGGGTTCGAATGTGAAAGGGTTAGAACAGTGCGTTTCTGGAAGTGCATTGATTAGATCGCACCTGTAAGAAAATCAACAGAGAGCGGCTCATGGTATCCTTGGACATCTCGCAAGTGAGAAAAGTGAAGAAAGGTTGGGATGAAGCTATGACGTTGATGGTGAAGGAGGAAGACCGGATGAAGTTGCCCTGGATGGCCTTCCTGTTGGTGACGATCATCTTAGTCTCAGGATCCATGAACGCAAAGAAGAAGTTGAGGGAAGTGTCGGCCCAGAAGAGCAAATCGATGAGCAGATCAATCCAGAAGGACGAGGAGGAGTAGCACTCCATGTCGTCGATTTTTTGAAACAATATCATTATTTGCAGGGGGGTGTAGAAGCAATTGTACGAGACTTTTTGTGGGTGGGGGGG
>BRXX01000220.1:49737-64714 GCA_030267905.1 Triparma verrucosa
GGTTTGAGTTGGGTTTGGAAAAGGAAAACACTTACCTACGAGAAAGATAAATACGTCCCAAGCGTTGCGGAAGGTCGAGAAGGGGTACATGTATTCAGGGACCGTGTCTTTGTCGTCGTACTCCACGATGTCGGAGGTTGCCTTGATGCCTTTGGTTAGTTGTTTGCTGGCATTTAGGCCTTGCAGGACTCTACGGGGGTTGGGGGGTTGGGGGGTTGGGCAAGGGAGGGACGGGGGGGGGTATGTTAGAGGAAGCGTTGGAAATTGGCTCGGGGCATTCGAGTTTTCACTCACCTGCTTGCTATAGCACTGGCCCCTCCTCCCTTCGGACTATTCTCCGCTCTGTGTACCTTGAGGGCAAGAATATGTTTCATCTCAACGTTGCTCATTTTACGGCTCCTCGTCGGAAGTATTGGAATGTTAAGTTCGGGGTCGACCAATATGGTTTGCGACACGGTTAAAGGAGCGGCCCTGGCAGAGGACTCTCTCTTAGACTCCCTAGGCGAAGAGGCAGTTTGTGTGTCGTTTTGTAAAGGGGTTTGCTCCATGGGGGCGATTTTAGCGTCCGCCATGTTAGCTGAGGCCTTTCTTAAGGACCCTGCTGCCCTGGGTCTGATTAGTAGAGATTGTAATGTCGGTGTGAAGAAGGGAGGGGTTATTGAGCGTTGTAGTCACCTTCCTTGTCCAAAATCAGGTGAACTCATTTTGCCAAAGTCCTGAGTCCTTTGACACACAAAAACGAGAAGGGAGGGTGATTGCCGCCGATACGTACCTTTAATCAATGTCTCGACTGCTTCTGCTGCTGGCTTTTGCCCTGTCCGTTCGTCTCTTTGATTGCAACTCTGTTAAAGTGGAGGTACCAGAGCATCTTGGGGTGGTAAAGCTTGAAGGGGATGGGGAAGATCTTCTCATCGAAGTACGAAAGATGGCCAAAGGCTCAGAGGTAAAAGGATTCGTCAAAGTGGTGTTCGACAAGAGCTT
This sequence comes from Triparma verrucosa, assembly GCA_030267905.1. NCBI lineage: Eukaryota > Bolidophyceae > Parmales > Triparmaceae > Triparma > Triparma verrucosa. The sequence continues at coordinate 50,719 of BRXX01000220.1, forward strand.
TGAAATCGAGGAGAGATTCGACGATGTCGGCTTGGCGAGGACGTGGGCTGCGGGAGTGAAAGTGGGCTCTCATCTCGTCCAAGCAGGAGCTGATTGGGCCCTTTTTGACGTTGTTGGTGGTGGTGGAGGAGAAGCGGGGGGGGGAGGAGCTGATGGCGAAGTTGTTGAGTTGGATTTGGAAGAAGGAGGAGAATCATCCTGCACGGAGAAACCGAGAATAATGTTCGTAGACAGCTTTCCGACCAAGGGCGGAGTGGACGGACAAAGACGCATATGGCTGGAGCAAATAGAAAATTTGGGAGAGGCGTTCGAATTTCAGTACGCCCTGATTGGAGATCTTGGCGAGAGCCCCTTTTACAAGATTCTGACGGAGTCAAACTATGAAGTCGACGTCAAGAGATTAATTGGCCAATACTTGAAGTCCGAAAGAGATGCCGATAAAATTGCAGAGATATTTCAGGGGGTGGGTTCGTTTGACGATTTGGAGGGGGGGCTGCGGTCAATCTTCAGTGAAACTTGTGGGGCGTTCTCCGCAGTCGACATTGTCGTTTTCTTTAACCATCCCCACAACACAGTAAAAATTGACGGTACAGAGATGACGGTGATCGATCACTACTTGGTAGACCTCGCGAAACTTTGCGGAGCAAGCAAGGTGGTGATGGAACTACCGCTCGCGCCTGATGAAGTGGTCGGAGGGCTGAAGGGGGTCGACATGTTTGTTGCTCCGTCTTTTTATGTACGGAATGACAAGGTCTTTGAAAAATCGGAGGTACCGTTTGCCGTGATTCGGCCGGGTGGAAGCGGTGGCGGAGTGGAGAGAAAGATGAGAACGGAGGGGGAGGGGGAGGGGGAAATCGTCAGAGTTGCCATGGTCGGGAGGCTTGATCCCGACAAGTCGCCGTTGATGCTACTCAGGGCCGCGGCGCTTTTGAAGGATTGGTGTTTGAGTGGGCGAGTGCTCTTCGACATAGTGGGAACAGGAATTTTTGAGGCCGAGCTTAAAGTCGTCTCCTCAGGCCTTGGGATCGACGCCTGCATTAACTTCATGGGCTCGATGGAGATGGAGCGAGTCGAGGACATTCTGAGCGAGGCGGATATATTCGTGAATCCGACCTTCTTTCCTCAAACGTGGGGGATCGCAAATTTGGAAGCCATGGCGGCTGGGGCTGCCGTGGTGGCCTTCAGCGTCGGTGGTTGCGCCGAGTACCTGATCGACGGGGTGAATTGCAAGGTTCCGAGGGAGCACGGAGCGGAGGCCCTGGCAGAGGCAATTGCGGCGCTGGTAAACGATCAGCATGAAAGGCGGAGGATCGGGGAACGAGGGAGGAACTTTTTGCTGGAGAGGGGGCTGACGATGGCAAACATGGTGGCGCAATACAAGGTTTTATACAATATGATGATGAAGGATACAAGATAATGAATTTAAGCGATTTTACTTTTGCGATTTTATAGCTTTTTAGATGCCAGAATTATTTTTGGACAAACACCAAATTTGTCTGAACCTGGGATCTCATCAATCATCCCAACAATCATCCTCCGTTGCCGCTGCAGCTTCATACACAACCTTACTGTGAATAACATAGTCGTAGTCGTCTACTGTTCCAATCTGTAAAGTGTTAATCGACGTAATAATCGTTTTATCAAGGCCGTCCGCGCCACAGAAAAAACGAGGCTCACAAGACTTTAAATAGCCTAGCGTTCGCCCTCTATTAGCCCTCACTACAACTGTAGCCCTCCACACAGAAGAACATGGCGTTCGTTGTCGTGGGAGGTGGCGTTGCCGGCGTATCTGTGATATCAGAGCTGCATAGACAGCTGCAAAGACAGCTGCATAGACACACTCCTTCACCGTCGGGTCAGAAAATCATACTCGTCTCACCCAACGCGACACTGAAGATGGCTACGCATAAAGACGGCGACGCTAATGACAGCGACGCTAATGACAACAGTAGTATATCCCTCCTGAAAGAAGTTATCGTCGATGATTTGACCGTGCAAGAATTCCGTAAACGTTTCCCCAGAGTGGATCTCTATATCGGAACTGTGACCTCCACCTCCGTAGCCTCCAAAACCCTAAGCGTAACCCTCCTCCCTCCCTCCCTTCTTACCATCTCAATAAACTACTCCAAACTCTGTTTCTGCGTTGGCGCTTCCCCTTCCTCTGGCCCTCTCCCTTCCCGTTCATGGTTGTCCCCTCCTCCCCCCCCCTCCCCTCCCTTCATCCATTCCATCCGTGACTCTCATTCCATATCTACCTTGAAGTCATTAACTAACCTCCCTTCAGTTAAAAGAATAGCTGTCATAGGAAACGGAGGGATAGCGATGGAGGTCGTGCACGCGCTGACGAGTAGGGTTAATGACAGGTTGGATGTTGATTGGATTGTTAGGTGAGTAACGCTAATAATTATTATACAATTCACACGACACTGACCACCAAACACAACCTTCTTCTAAAATACAAATGTAATTCGCCTTCTCGTCTTAGGGATAAATTCTTAGGTCACACGCTTTTAGACGCTACTGCCGCCGCAATGATATTACCGAGTTTGGAAAATAGAATGAGATGTAGGGATGACAACGTCCCATCAAACGCCTTTATTGACTCCTCTGAAGATGTTGTCGTTTCAGAAATCGTAGTTGACGGTGTCGACACCGCGGTCGAACCTACATCAAAAAAGCAGAAGACACTCGAACATCTTCAACCTCACGGTTCGTCATTAGGTCCTTACTGGTTTGATAAATTTCGTGCAGAGTCGAGAACGAAGGGTAGCCCTTTCACGAACGCTAGGTGCGCGTGTCATTCGTGTAGGCCTGGATTTTTTTGTATGCCTAATGGAGGAGTTGAGGATGAGATGGAGGAGAAGGTTGATGAAGGAGGTGAGAGTCCAGTGGCGAGCGCTGCGACGAGCGAAGCGAGTCGCAATGGGAGGGTCGTTCGTGATGTTAGAAATGGCGAAGAATTTGGTAGCCGCAACGTTACAAGTGGAAGTGACGGGCATGTACGTCGTTGTCCAATACTACGCACGCCTTTTCAGCTCGTCGCTTCGCTCCTCGCACTCGCTCGACTCTCTCAGGTACCTTTTTCTAACTCCGCACTTCAATCATATCCAGGACGGAATTTGAAGATTATTTATGAGAGGAAGGTCATGGGATTTAAACGGAAGACGGATGAACAATTTGTTGTCGCGGGGGATTTAAACGGAAGTGAGAGGGAGGAAGTCTTGGAAAAAATTAAGATCGTTGAAGGAAATAAGGGGAAGAATCAGATATTGTTGGATTCGGGGGAAATTTTGAATGTCGATGCCTTGATAATAGGTAAGGAATAGCAAACATTATATCGCAATACCCTTCATACTTCATTTCTAACCCCGCCCCCCCCCCCTCCGCAGCATGTGGAGTCGATTCGAATCACGTACTTGACTCTGTTTTGGGCGCTTCAAAAGAAATCTTCTCACGTGGCAAAAACGGAACCTTGAAAGTCTCCAAACAAATGAAATGCCTAGGTCACACCGACGTTTTCGCCGCCGGGGACTGCTGCGATTTGGGCGAGTTTGAGAAGGAGAACGAACTGTTTCACCAGATGCAGCTATGGTCGCAGGCGAAAATTGAGGGGACGTATGCGGCGCACTGTATGCTTGGGTTGGATGAAGAGCTTATGAGCGACTTTTGCTTTGAGGTGAGGATTGCGTAAGGGAACAAGCAGGAAAGTTATTATAAAGCACCCGTGACGCACTCTGACGCCCCACTTCCCCCTTCCCCCTTCCCCAGATGTTCGCTCATCAGACCACGTTCTTGGATAAGAGAGTGGCCCTTCTGGGGCTCTTCAACGGACAGAAGATGGGCGGAAAACTGAACGAGTTCGTAATGACCGAGGAGGGGCTCGCGAAAGAAGTCAGCGAGGGTGGGGCGGAGATAAAGGGTCTGGTGGATCCTACGTGTGAAATTGACATGGCGAGGGAGGTAAGAAATGTGACTGTGCAGCTCGTCGCTTCATTACAATCCTAAAATCATTGCTCTTTGCTTACTCCCCCCCCCCCCCCCCCCCCCCACCCCAGACCCCGCCTCCGGACAAAATCGAATCGATCGTTTCAACGAAAAAACTCGCCGAAGGAGACATCAAAGTCCTCACCCGGGTTAAGAAGAATAAGGTGAGAAGTGACGGCGAGGTGCAAATTCCTGAAACATAACTCTAATTCAAGTTGTCGTTTCGTTCCTCGACTCGCTCCGCTCGCCGCTCGCCGCCCCCCTTCCTCCCTCCCCCAGGAGTATGTGAAGTGCATAGTAAGCGGCGGAAGGGTGGTGGGCGCTATGCTGGTCGGTGAGGCGGTGGATTTAGCCGACACTATGGAGCAGATAATGATGAGTAGGATCAACGTTGACGCGTTGGATTTCGATTTGCTCGACGATAATATAGAAATTGATGAGTACTTTGACTAAATGAATGCCTTAAACTATTCTTTCTTTTTTTTCTTGCCATTGCCCTTGCCCTTGCCCTTGTTGGAAGAAGAAGGCGGTGCCTCCTCTTCTTCTTCTGCCTCGCCCTCCCTCTTCGCCGATGCGGACGCGTTCCAGCGATTCGCTCTCCTTGACCTCCTCTTGAGCCAGTCCAACAGCCCCATGGCATCGAGCTTCTCGAATGCCGCCCCCAAGAACGCGAAAATTATTATTGACCAAATACCGTTATTCTGGTGAACTTGATAAAGCCAGTACTCGAGGCTGCGACGAGCGAAGCGAGTCGCAATGGAAGGGTCGTTCGTGATGTTAGAAATGGCGAAGAATTTGGCAGCAGCAACGTTGCAAGTGGAAGTAACGGGCATTTACGTCGTTGTCCAATACTACGCACGCCTTTTCAGCTCGTCGCTTCGCTCCTCGCACACTCTCACCCCCCTTTCTTCTCGGCGTGGGCTTCTTCGTCGCAACTCTCGCCAATTCCCGCCTGCTCTAGAAAGGTCTTCACGCTCTCGTTGTCTCTGGCCAAAGCCGGTATGTACTCCCTTCTGTTTCTGCGCGCCCACCAGTCATTCGCGACTTCTTTGCTCAGCAGTACGCTGGTCGGGATGCCCTTATTCCACTCGTTGTGGATCCTAGTGAAGTCGTAGTCATACATGACGGCTCTAATTTCCGTCACGCCCTCCATGCTCTCGACGGTCTCGTCCAGCAAACCAACGACGTCCTCCCTGTTGTGCAGCAGCCTGTCGATTAGACTGACTAGCCACGGATTGTGCTGGTACGAGCCCAGCGCAGCGAACCACATCTGCCAGTCGAGTCGAGGCTGTGCGAGACGAGTTCGAATTGGAAACGTGAAGGATTGATTCTCGGTTGGTACTCAATTCTTAAATTATTTATATTCACGGGGGGGGTTGGTTCGGTACTGGCTGTACACAAGCCTTCCTATTCTCACCTGGTAGGGCGCGGCAAACACCGGCGCTCGATCCAGTGCCCCCGGCTTGTACTTGAAATTCAGCTCCCTCCATTCATCCTCCTTTCCTTTGAACTTGCCCTCCAAGACAATTTCGGGCCGGGCGACGATGCTGCGACGAGCGTGGCGTAAATGCTTAGACGTTGAACTTGCTCCTCGCCGAGAACAATATTATTATATATATATTATATTCCGTGGGGGTTCTCGCTTCGCTCCCTTGGTACTCGATAACGCTCCCAAATCGCAGATCACTTCTCACCTCGGGGGCTTGCCAGCCCAACCCCATTTATCACCGTCCTCTCGAACGGCTTTGAACTGCTCGTCAGCTCCAACGCCAGTCATGCTCCTGAACAGGCCGTAGCCGTGGCTGGCCTTGTTGTTGTACATGTACTTGAAAACGGCAGCCTCGATGCTGGCGACGTCAATCTTCTCAATGTCGTTCGAAAGGGACTTCAGAGGGAATTTCGCCTGATGCAACTCGTTGGTGAGGGTGAATAGTGGATACCCCAGGCCAGACACTATAAACGGCGTCACGCTGCACATCGCAATTAGGACCAAAGCCCTGAACAGCCTGAAACCATAAACAGCAATGACGTTGCGCTTTTTGCTGACTTTCTCAACGAAAACAATTCTCCAAGAACCGACGAGCGCGGCTGCGACGAGCAAAGCGAATCGCAAAGGAAGGGTCATTTATGACGTGACGTTAATAGTGGCGAAGAAGTACACGGCCTTTCTCAAAATCTCACCTCTGAAGCTCACTAGCGCGCAATAGCCAGTCGCAAATTTACACGTGAGAGGAATCCACTCATTGGCGAAGGTATTCGCCTCCATGGCGCCCCAGAGTAGGTCGATCCCGGCGCGCTTGAACCAACTTGTCTCCTCGAGATTGACCTTGACCCCGGGTTCCATTCCTCCCACGCTAAACAGTTCGCCGCTCAGCCACGCCATGAAGCTATAACCCAAGAACAATTGCACCTTCCTCAGAGCCTTTCCCCACTCCCCTTTCACAGTCGATTTGAAACCGAAGTCGCTGCGGAGGGAATTAGAGTTGTTGTGGCGGCGCATTTCCGTCTCTCGCTGCAGCTTCTTCTTACCTCTCTCCCTCCCACACTCCGAAACACATTGCGACGGTCAACAAGTTGAAGAAGGTGTAGCTCCCAGTAAAAGCAATCAGAATTTGTAGGAAGATTTGGATCTGCAACGAAGTGAGCGGTGAGTCGGTCGCTCGCAACTCTATCACTCACTCACTTCAACCCCAACAAAAGCAAAACTCTCTGTCTCACCTTGCAACCCAATTCTCTCACATCCTTGGTTGGCGCGAGAAGCAGAAAGGCCGCTCCGATCTCGATCACCAGCGTGGCGGCAACGCTCAGTCTCTGGAGAAAGGGGTTTATCAGGTTGAGGGCGTGCCAGGATAGCGGGGTCGGAAGAGGTTGAGTAGCATAATGGTATTCGAGGGCTGTCAAATTCAACCAGGTCGGACAATTCGATTGGATTTTTACGAGGCCGGACATGAACATGAGCTTGAATAGTGACATCCTGCGAGGGGGGGTTATGGTTGAGGGGGTGAGTTGAGGTAGCTTTTTTATCGTAGATATTTCGCACGCTGTGCTGTACTGCGCACCTTGTCAGATGCGTCCCTGCGAGCAAACCCATCTCCCCTCCAACCTTTCCCAAGGCACCGATGAAGCTCGCCAATGCCCCTACTTCCACCAACAGGTTATCCCACTGAAAGTTGTAGAACGGGCTTGAACTACTGCTCGTGGATGCAGCCAACAAATTAAGTTGGAGGTATGTCAACAGGGGGATTATCACCCAACGAGTCTCATGATTTATTGTCGATACACAGCTCAAGGCTACCATTATGAAGGTGACCAGCTGGTAAGGTAGGTGGGCCTTATCGGTGAAGAATACGTGACCGGAGCCTGGGAGCGGGGTCACACCGCAGGGGGAGAGGAGGCCATAATATTGGAGGGAGGAGGAGAGGGCAGAGGAAAGAAAGCAGACAGAAATGAGGAAGGTGAACGTCGAGGTGGGCGATGCTGTTTTGCGGGGAGAGGGGGGCATAATTTGTTGTTGTGTCTTCAGGTTGATAATTTGTACTGCGGGAAGATGAGTGTTGATTCAGGGGAGGGTGGTCAAGGTCCTGGGCTGCTCTTATTCTTGGGCCGGGCCCAGCATGTCAGGATTTACCGTGCTCGGGGATACAGATGGAGAGATCACGTACAGAATGATGGTCGCTGACGATGTTGATAAAGTGATTGCGAGTTTAACGTCTGCTTTTAGTGGTGAGAAGTACAACGATCAATGATCTGAGTAAAGATACAATCGACGCCTTTGTCTTTCTAACCACATGATAAAATTGCAGATGAGCCGACGACGGCTGCAGGAGGGGCAACAGCCAAAGATTTAACGGCCTTTCTGCAGTTATTTGTCCCTCGTATGGTCGACAAGAGCGTCCTCGCTACTTCAGAAGGAGTTGTGGTGGGCGCCATGCTCTCGAAAGATTACAGCAATCCAGACCCTGAGGAGGTGAGAGCGACAGCGAGGAGCGAGACGACATTTTCCAATTCTAACTCTAACTCGTAGGAGTTCGCTGGGTTCATGGCCGCTTTGGAGGGCGACTGGCTACCAGCTTTAACCGCGATCGGCGAGTGCGAAGAGGCCTTCAACTCCAGCTTTGGAGTACCGCCTGAAGTTCGACCAGCCGAGAAATGGTTCCAGCTTTGGAACTGCGGTGTCGACCCCGCATGGAGGGGAAAGGGAATTGGGAAGAAGCTAGTATCGCACAGTGTCGCAATTGCCAAAGAGCAGGGTTTCGAGAGTTGCTTTAGCATAACGACTTCTGGAGGTATGACTCACATCTTGACGAATCATCCAGAGTCAAGTGTAGAGCACTTCGTTGACTATGCTACCTGGACGGGGGCTGAAACGGCAGAGTGCCTCCGTGCACTACCAAGTCAGGGACATCAGGGAATGAGCCTTTGTGTTGTCAGACTTTGGGGAGAGAGCAAAAGAAGTACCAGGGGTGGGAGCGCAGAGGATGAATAGGTTTTTAGGGGTGGGGGATGAGGCGGTCAATTATATATTTGTTTTAGTGGTTTCGAAAGGCCTTAATTATAATTTATTTTTTTAACTCTGGCTAAAGGGCGTTCGGCCCCGTGGAGGGGTTGCTCATCTCGTCTTCGTCGTCGCCCTCGTTCAATCCGAACTCCTCAAGGTTCAACCCCTCGTCCTCGTCGTCTGAATCTCCCTTCACCTGTAAGTAAGGGTTCTTTTCTATTGGCCTGAACTTGTAACCGACCAGCATATAAAACATGAGTGTGACGCCCTCTGCAAAGAAGCGAAGTGATACAGGAGCGGGAGCGAAGCGACGAGTTAGAAGGATAGAATAAATAAAAAACGTCGGCTCGTCGCTCATCGCATCGCTCATCGCATCGCTCATCAACGTTTCTTACCTGACATGAACTCCTGCAGCCAAGCATGCCTGTATCCGAGGTTAGTGGCGATGAGTAAAGCGATTATTCTAGTGAAGTAGATGTAAGCGACAACGAGCTGGTAGAATTGCTTGAAGAGAGTGAGCTTTCTAATGGAATGTTCAGCTAACTCGTCGGCTGCGACGGCATCCTCGAGTCTAAGGAACGTAGTTAGAATAAGGTAGAGGTGAACGGGAGCCGCCTCGAAAGCAAACCGTTTGCCCCCCCCCTCACCTTCTAATCTGCCAGAAAATCGGAAAAATGACAGCCGCGCAACACACGAGATCAACGAGGTGAAGTATCTGGCTCCAGGTTATGTAAGATCCCGTGCCCTCCGTCTGCCCGGAGAGCGCCAGGATCGCGATGTTATCGAACACCTGTAAAGCGAGGACTACGAAGACGATCTTTTTTTCTGAACGAACCAAACAAAACGGGGGGGGGGAGAGAGGAGTGTGAGAACACACACGTTGAAGGCGTTGGGTTTTGCAGGGGCGTGTGTGGGGAAAGCGAGCGCTTGAAATAACGCACCTTTATCGGATAGGAAAGGCTTCACGAATGACCACCCAGAACCTATCAGTAGGATAACAAGAAAGAGCATCATACCCTTGAGGAAAGAGAAGAAATAAAAGAAGACGCTCCAAGCTTCACCGCTCCCCGTCCATCTAATATAATGCCACCTCAAGGCATCGCAGTATACAGTCATTACCTTGACTACGAGTAAGAACGTCATGACGTGGTGAACGTGGTGGACCTTGATGTCCTTTCGGATGGTGCGGGAGAGGGTTGAGGTGGATTCAGACGCTTTCGCTTTTCGAATTGTGTACGACCAAAGGAAGAGGGAGAGGGTGTAAGCGAAGCCGAAGCAGGTGTAGAGCGTTGGGAGGGGCTGGGGGGGGGGGGGGCGGCGTAAGAAAACTATTAAGGTTACGAGGAAGATGATTTACTTGAACTTGAAGTAGTCTCGTTCACACACTCACCTGTTCGCCCTCGCTCAGATGATCGTTGCACTGACCGTCTGGAGACGAATTGCAAAAGTGGTGGTGGAATTTTAGGCTAAAAGAGCAGTCGAGGATTAGGTGTTAGTGTTTTGTTGGGTAGGATTGAAGTATTTATTTGTACGGTACGGTATTGTACAGTTTGGGGGACATGAAAGAAAGAGAAAGAAGGGACACTAAGAGGGGACGCTCAACACTCCCTCTCGCTTACCTAAGCTTGTGAATAGCGTCGGCGTCGCCTTCGCCTTTGGGCTCACAACGCTGAAAGGTCAGGAAGTAGAGACCCTGCGATTCGTCCGTGAAGGTCGTGGTGACTGTTCGGGCCGTCTGCCATTTGGTGGGATCGCTCATGTCGAGGACTACGTCCGTATCGTCCATCCTTGACTCGTCGGTTGCCATGCATAGTTTGTTGTCTTCGGCTAGACTGTATTCCTCGAGGTAACGTTCCTCGTTGTCGTATCGACGGAGGAGGAAGTATGCGTTCCACTTGGTGTCGGTGTTCCCTGCTATGTAGAAGCTTAGGGAGGTTAGATTGGCGGTTCCTCCTGGAGCAAAACCGAAGCCTGTTGGTGTGAATGAGATTAAATGAGTCTTTTGACGAGTTAAGGAGTAGCTATCGTGGGCTGAGAAGCAGAACGCATTATCAAAGGTTAAGAAGAGGAAGAGGAGGGAGAGAGCGTTGCGTAGGAGCCTGTTAGGGAGCCTGTTAGGATTGCGGCAATTGAGGAGTGCGGAGAGAAGGGCCATTTTTTGGACTTAAAGTTAAAATAAGGGGGAAAGGAAGACCTAGCAACCTTATACACAGGTTGCTAGGATAAATAGGTTGGATCGGGGGGGGGCAGGGCGACAGATAACGAGTTAACGTCGTTTTCAATGATAAATGAACGATAATGAGTGTGGTCTGAAACAAAATATCGAATCACTGGGACTCTTGTGTATTATCCTCATTATCTGCTGTTAGGGTTCAAACGCTAGCCACATTTCCCCATCGTCTCACTAGAGTTGCTCTCCGTATCTTCTGTTTGTAAAACAAGTATAACCTTGTTTGGCCTTGTTTGGAAAACATTTGTGAAACTCTGATTCACGCGTGTCATTCCACAACCGATGATCTCCACCACTTTAATGAACATCTTCGTGCTGACTGCACTCTTATCGCTCTTCATATCATCAACGACATCTTTCATCGTTCCACATACTACTCGAGTAAGAGCAGTAGCAAGAGCAGTAATAAGGTCTAATGTGCCGCTGCAGCAGCCTCTGCAGCCGCTGGCAGCATCTGATACGAGTAACGCCGATGTAGACGTTGAGACGCTTGAATCGGTGTTGATGAAGGTGAGAATAGCAAAACAGAGCGAACGAGTGACGATAGAGAACAATTTATAGTACTAGTAGTACAGTACGTACTGTAGCAGTACATACTGTAGCAGTAGTCCAACGCTCACATCACCCCCCCCCCAATATCAGGTCAACTCCATGGGAGCCGTGGGCATGTCAAAGGTTGAGTCAGCCTCGACCAGCGAGGAAGTCGAGAGGGTTCGGCTCGACTACTTGGGCAAGAAAGGTCAGATAACCAAAGTAATGAGCCTCATGAGGACCTTAAACGCTGATGATAAGAAGGCCCTCGGAGCCGCCGTCAATGAGGTTAAGCAGAAGATGGAGGACGTATTATCCACCAAGAAGGACGCAGTAGTCAACGAGGAGCTACTCGCTGAGATGGAGTCAGAGAGGGTAGACGTTACCATGCCGGGAATCGCTAGCAGGGGAGTGGGACATAGGCACCCCCTCAGCATGATCATTGAGAGGGCGACTGACACCTTCGTCAAGCTGGGATACGACACCGTCACGGAGTTGGAGGTGAGTGGAGAGTGGGCGTTTGTATTGTGTGTGTGTGTGTGTGTGTGTTCTAACCCTCCCCTTTCTCTCTTCTCCTCTTCTCTACGACGTGCGTCCCGCGTCTTAGGATTCCCCCGAAATCGAGAGTGACTACTACTGCTTCGAGGCCTTGAACTGCCCCCCCGATCACCCCGCCCGTGACATGCAGGACTCCTTCTACCTCACGGACCCCGACGGTCCCGAAGAAACTTACATGCTCCGTACACATACCAGCGCTGTGCAGATCCATCAGATGGAGAAGAGGAAGCCGCCGTTTCGGATCGTAGCGCCGGGAAGAGTTTACAGGAGGGACGACATCGACGCTACGCACTCGATGATCTTTCATCAGATTGAGATTCTAGCGATTGAGGAGAAGGTGAGGGAGGGAATGAGAACGTTGGCGTTTTTATTTTTTGTCGAGACAGTTTTTTCTAACTCGGAATTGGAATCGGAATCGGACGCGCGTTGCAGGGCAAACTAACTCTCGGAGACCTCAAGGGAACCGTGGAGTACTTTCTCAAACAGATGTTCGGGCCGACCATCGAGGTCAGGTTCCGCGGTTCGTTCTTCCCCTTCACTGAACCGTCCATGGAGGTGGACGTAAAATTCAAAGGAAAGTGGCTAGAGGTCCTGGGATGCGGTATGGTCGATCCCCGTGTCCTTGAGAAGGCCGGTATCGATCCGGAGAAGTTCGGAGGCTTCGCGGCGGGATTCGGAGCCGAGAGGTTCGCCATGGTCATACACGGCATCAGTGACATAAGGGAATTCTACAACGGAGACAACAGATTCCTGGAGCAGTTTCCTCACTTCGGAGACCAAGGGATAACGGCTTTCTTGGAGGGCAGGGTCGCAGAGAAGAAGGAGGAGAATGCAGCCGGGGCGGAGGAGAAGCAAAAGAAGAAGAAGGCCGAAGGAGGAAGCGCGGCACAAGCGGCGCCGGCGTCGGCTGAAATTGACATCAGTAAACTCGACATCCGCGTGGGCACCGTCGTCAAGGCCTGGAAACACGAGGAGGCCGAGAAACTCTACTGCGAGGAGATCGACATAGGGGAGGACGAGCCGAGGCTCATCTGCAGCGGACTGCGCAACCACATGGGCTTGGAGGAGTTGGAGGGCAAGAGGGTGCTCGTGCTCGCTAACTTAAAGGCTAGGAAGATGGTCGGGGTTCCCTCGCATGGCATGGTGCTGTGTGCATTCACGGACGACGACAGCGAAGTTAAGCTCGTAGAACCGGCAGAGGGGGCGCCTAACGGAGCGAGGGTCACTGTAGAAGGCTTCGAGGGAGAGCCCGCCACGGAAAACCAGATATTGAAGAAGAAGATGCTCGACAAAATTATGCCGAAGCTCAAGGTTAATGGAGATGGAGTCGTCGCGTGGGATGGAGTCCCCTTGGCAACCGAACAGGGTGTGGTCAAATCGACCATGCCCGGGTGCAGTGTTGGATAAAATTAAACTACAATTGGTTTGATCTGGAAACGTTACGTACTGCATGTTAGACTTAATTTTTATAATTTATTTCGTGCGTAAGCAGGGTGAGCAAGATGAAAGGGTTTAGCGGCTGGTCTTCACCATTTCAAAGAGACATGTGCACCTCGAAAGGCAACATTGATGTTAGAAATTGATTAACTGGAAAGATTATTCGAGGATTCAAACGTTTGTACTCGGAGCACGCAAGAGAGAAGAAAATTTCATTCCAATTTTCTCTGTATCTAAATATTTGGAGCTTTTATAGATCAATTTTGATCATATTCTTCATCTTAATACCTTTCAAGGTATATTAAATGTATTAAAATTCTCAAAACCCCTATTTTTGATATTGTAAATCCATAATTAAAGATTTTATTTAAAATAATAATGGTATGTTTGCAAATCTTAGTATATTTAAGATCATATGAGAACAGAACTAGGTCAATTTGGAACTTATTTTGATCACTTTTTTCGGACGATTTCAAAGCAATTTTTTGTCTTTATGATCATCAAATTATTCCTCTTAGAGGTCCTTAAACGAAGAATAAGAACAAAATGTATCGATCGTTTGAAACAGCGACAAAATCGCAAATTCGCAAATTCACGTTTGTTAAGCTTTTCAATTCACTTAACAGATATCTGTTATTCTGTTCGATTTTTCTTCTATCATCAAAGGATCGAGTAACCTTCTACCATCAAATCACGCACTACCCCCCAAGTTTTTGGGAACAAGGATTGAGACACCTTGGCCTAACTCTCACTCATCT
>BRXX01000221.1:0-55738 GCA_030267905.1 Triparma verrucosa
CCCTAACCCTAACCCTAACCCTAACCCTAACCCTAACCCTAACCCTAACCCTAACCCTAACCCTAACCCTTAGGAACTTGTACAAAAACTTCTAAAGAACATTTTTCACCTGAGTGAGATGAAGATCCCGGACTCGCTTCAAAGGCTTGGTGCCGGTGCCTTCTACGGATGCTCCAAGCTAGTCCCCTCCGACATTGTCAAATAGGACAACAACAGGATAGTCGCCTACTTCCGCTCTATACAATAATTCCCCAAAAACGGTTTAATAATTTACAATGCAATCACACACAGGTTTTTACTTCTTCTTGAGCTTCTCCTTGTCGCTCTGAGTGTGAAAGAACCCTGCGGCATCGCCCTTCTTCATGTCAACTCCGCAAAGTGTGTCATCGTCGTTGTCCTTCTTGCTTCCTTTCTTGGTTTTCTTGGCGTGCTTTCCTCCCTCCTTCAAGTAAAGGTTGTAGAAGAGGACGGCGAAGAGACAGAAATAGGAGAGGTACATGGCGAGTCCGAGCTTGTAGTTAGCGGGAATGACGAAGCACTCTCCTCCGTCCTTCTTGACATTCCAGACGTTAATCATGACGATTGATCCGACGATCATCTGGACGAGCTGGATGGTAGTGATAAGTGGCGCCATTGGTTTCGCCAGGGACTTGTAGCCCGCGATGGCCAAGAAATAGTAGAAGTACATGATGGAGTGGACCGTGAAATTCATGGACACGAACCTGCACATGAGTTTCGTGAGTTAGATATTCACTGCTACATTATTCTAACACTCGTCGCTCCTCAAAAATAACTCACCAAAGCCCAGAAGCAGTCCAGTTCGCGAAAGCGTGCCAGCAGTACAACAAGACGGTGACGTGGTGGAACCAGTGCAGGAAGATGACGGGCTTCTTCTGCAGGACCAGGAAGACGGTGTCGACGAGCTCGGGGATCTTGCTATAGATGAAGAGAGTGACCCAGAAGCCGACGGGGTTGGGCTCATCGTGCCTGAGGAACCACTTAGTGCTGTCATGGCAGGTGGTGTACGTGAAGCCGTGCTCGAGCAAGTGCGAAATCAAGTACGGGACGCAGCGGTATGCGCCGATGATGGAGAAAACGGACAGGAGGAGGTTCCAGTACGCCCAGAGAGAGCGAAGAGGGAGTCCAGTTTTGATGTGCTCGGGGATGTAGAAGACGATCAAGAGGTAGAGACTAAATGCAGCGAGCAGCGAGAGGACGAGACGATGCAGAGAATCGGCAGGGTAAGCAGTCGATCAATCGAGAGACCACGCATGCATTAAATATACTTTCCGCCCCGGCCAGAAGTCAGCCCAAATACATTCTCCCTGTCGTCACGCCACTGCTCAATCAATCACGTACCTGATGGCAAAGACAGGGATCTCCGTGTGTTCTCCGGTGTACTCGATGGCCTTTGCGGTGTCCCAGGAGGCCTCGTAGTTCCTCATCATTTCGAGGTACGAAGACATGATGTGTTGGGGTGGGGGACTTTGGCTGGAGCAAACTAATTTGATTCCAGAGTGATTCCAATTCCAATCTGAAACCCAACCACACACGACGCGTCAGAGGTGATTATAATTGCGCTCCCGCAACGACACGACCCTGTACCCGCTACCCCACCCCCGCTGACCCGTCCCCCTCGCCCCCTTGAACCCTTTCTTCCTCCCCAGGCTCCCTTTGCCAACTTCCCCTCGACCACAGTTTGAATCAAAAAAGAAAAAATGGAGAACAATCCGGCCGTCGCGAATGCAAAGCCCGCCCCTGCAGGCGCCGATGTGTTATCAGTGAGGGATGCACTCAGGTCTACGCCTGCGTACTCGGCCCTGAGGGAGAATTTGGTTGAGATGCTGCAAGGAGATGCTCCTGCCTCGAGCGCAGGAGTCACTGCCATGCTCAAGTCCCTCCTCCAAAACAGCCAGACGAACACCACTCCTGGTCCTAAGGTCGAGCTGGACCCCGACATGCTATACCTTCGCGTCACTGTGGGAAGAGGGGCCGCTTTCATCAGCCACCTGAGCCCTTCCAACGCCCCTCACCAGTCTTCCGCCCTGACTGATTTGTCCCTGAGCCTGACGTTCAAGGGAACGCGCGTCACGACCAGTCCCGTGCGTTCGAGCATGGACCCCTCCTTCTCCGGCTCCTTCGTCTTCCCTCTCGCAGCTTCCACCCCCTCTGACTCTCAGGCATGGCACAACTTGATCACCAGCACGGCGGACAAGCTTCACATTGCGTGCACCTCGTCTCCTGTCACGAGCAAAGCAACGCACAAGAGCTTTGCCATGATTCAGAAGGACCTCGTCGCCACAGGTAGTGTCGATTGGCGAACGAGTCTCATCAGTCCAGAGGGCGGCATGATTGAGTTGAAGGGCAGCGGAGGCGAGGGAGGCTTCCTAGTGGGGGGAGGGGGGGGAACCGTATTTATGAAGCTCGAGCTGGTGCAGTCGCAGTCGGACCTCACGCTGCCCCTGACCACGGACGAGATTATGCGTCACATTACTCTGAATGACCAGAAAGAGCTCGAGAACGCCCGTGACTTTTATCTGTACGCGAGGGACTGGTGGAGGAGGTAAGGCAACAAACTAACAAGTATTGGAGTGATCACATATGCCTACGCGGTTGCAGTATCTAACCCAATGTCACGCCGTCACACCGTCACGCCGTTACTCCTTCAATCTCGTCGCAGCTTTCAAGAGATTAGCAATGAGCACGCCATCAGGGAAGGCGTCCGCATCTTCGCGGAGGACGAGCAGGGGACCAACCGCTGCGTCTGCACATACGTCAGCCCGGTGAAGAGCGGAAGGCTCATAGACTCTCCCAGGCACGCTGCGAGGTTCGTGTCCCTCATTCCGTTCGAGAGGCGCAGCGGCGTGGGTGGAAGGAGGGTCGACAGCTGGCAGAGCTGGCACGGGTTTTTGAGCAGGGGGAGGGGGGACGTGGAGGACCACGCCTGTTTGTTATGCAGTCTGCTCCTCGGCTTCGGCCTGAGCGCGTACGTGGTAATCGGCCAGGCCTACGACAGCTCCGACGGCGGGGATGAGCAGGTGAGGGTTTAGAATGCGCTGCTTCCAATTGCGCAAAAACACGTTATTAAATATCCGGTTCATCCACCACAATTCTATTCTTACGAGTCAACGCCATATATTTTTATTCGATTCGCAGCGGGAGCACGCCTGGGTCTGCACCATCACGCAGGGTATAGATGTCACTATGATTGAGAGCCTCACGGGCCAGCGCTACGAGATCGCCGGAGGCAAGGCCGGCCCTGAGGACGCCGCCAACCTCCCCTATGCCACGGTTTCGTGCGTCTTCAACAACACCGGCTTCTGGGCGAACAAGAACGTCGACGACGGCATCGCGGAGGTGAACTGGGACCTTGACAACATCAAGAACTGGAAGACCATGGACGGGGAGGCCATCAGGGTCGCGCCGAAGACCATCAGCAATCCGGCGACGTTGATTCCGTGCAGCTCCTCGACCGAGGTCGCGGAGGGTCTAGAGAAGGAGCTCCAGGAGCTCATCAAGTCCAAGAGGGAGGCAGCCTACGGCCTGTCCAGCCAGTGGGACCCCGAACTCGCGTACCTCCTCCAACCCGCCATAGCCGCCTACGAGAACGAGCGCCTCACCGGCTACAGCTTCGGAAGCGACGACTTCCAGAATGCCGTCAAGAACGCCGTCCCCGAACGGCACTGCTTCAAGGGCCTGCCCCTCTGCTTCGCGCACCTGGACGCGGGGAAGATCATGGCGGGCATCGAAGGGAGCGACATAGGGGCGGACATTTTGAAGAGCCAGGGCGACGCCGTCAAGTTCGCCCTCAGGGTGAGGGTGTACGGGTACGCGGAGAATACGCTGGCGGTGTGGGTGATGCTGGCGGTGAAGTTCTTGCCCAAGGGAGAATAGAGAAAGGGTAACATTTATGAGAAAAAATAATGTTTGCAGCTTTCTTTTTCCATTTCACACAAAGTCTTCTTCTTTGTACAATTCAAGGTCTAGGCCAACTTTGTAGAACGAAGTCACTGAGAACTAGAGGAGCAGCGAGCCGAGGAGCGAAGCGACTAGTTAGAATACTGTAGAATACTGTAGATGTAACAGAGAACAGAAGTGTCGAAGTCTCACCTCGCTTATTTCCTCCTTGAGCTGCGTGTGAGCGATTGTTATCTCGCCTGTTAGGGTTTTGGACGCCGCCTTTGTCACCTCCTGCAACATCGCAAAGTCCTTGTAATAACTTGCCAACTGCGACGAATTAGAATTGGCAGTACATGTACAGCGATACTATCGTCGGCAGCGAACTATCGTCGGCAGCGAACGAACTATCGTCGTCACCTCACTCACCTCCTTTTCCCCTCTGCCCAACCTATCGTTGTTCTTCCTTCCCAGCGCCTCGTCCACCGCGGCCTCTATCCTCTCCTCGTCGACGTACTCGAGCAGCTCCGAGTACTTGAGCTCCAATACCGTGTTCTCCCTATCTGCGTCCCTCGTATGATAGTCCGCCACTTCAGGATCCAGAACTACCAACCCTCTTTGAACATTCAACTCCGTAGCTAAGGCTCTAGTTATCGCTGATATCCCCCGCTCGGCGAGAGGGTCACCTTGAGTGATTAGAAGCACTGGTTTTGTACCGTCTATGCGTGCATCTAGTCGAGGTTTAAGAGCTGAGGCCAACCTTGACGCGACTCGGGAAGGATCACGAGGATCGTAGGCTCCCATTCCTTCTATTATTAACGGATGGATGCCTTTGAAGGCAGTCATGGCAGCTGATCCTGTGAGGATGGCAGCGGCTGTGGGACCTGTAGGAAAGATCATGCCTGTTAGGGTTAGTAAGGTAGGAAGGTCTCTCAGGGTGCTTTAGTAGTATTTGAGAAATTCATTTTTCTGAAAATTCCAAACCCGTTGAAATAACAATCTACGACTCGTAATTAGCACTTTTGTTATGAGCTCTACGGCCGCTGTAGTAGAGGCTCCCCCTGACAGTAAGTATTGAGTATTGAACGTGTATTAAAGTCTCGAGAAAAGGCTCGTCGTACGGCTCATGTACGGCTCCCACCACTACTTACGATATTTATCGCCGAAATTATCGCTAACTTCGTTCCATCGACACAGCAGATCCTCCTCCACCGACTCCTCCCACGAAGCTTCAAAAGCTAAAAGCATTCTGCGTAACCAATTCTCTATTACTAGGCATCCTCCTCAGCATCCTTCTCGCCCTTGCGTATCCCAAGCTCGGCGCAGTCTACCTAGCTCCAAAGGTGACCGCGACCTACATCTGCGTAATCTACATCTTCCTCCTCAGCGGCATAAGCCTCAAGACCAAGGAGCTCGTCAACGCCCTCTCTAACTGGAAGTTCAATGCCGTAGTGCAGGTGTTCAGCCTGGGCGTAGTCTCGGGGTTGACGTTCCTGCTCTGCAAGCTCCTGCTGGCGATGAACGCGACCTCTCAGAACTTGGCGGAGGGACTGACCATAACAGCCTGCCTACCCATGACGATAAACATGGTTATAGTGCTCACGAAGTCGAGCGGCGGGGACGAGGCCTCAGGTGAGGAAGAGGGAACGACATTCATCAGAGCGATCTACTTTTCGCCCACCACTTTATTCTAACCCTGAACCTACGCTCCTCGGTCACAGCGGTCTTCAACGCCGCCTTCGGGAACCTCCTCGGTGTGTTCTTGACGCCGTTGCTGGTTCTGGCGTACTTGGG
Organism: Triparma verrucosa; assembly: GCA_030267905.1. Taxonomy (NCBI): domain Eukaryota; class Bolidophyceae; order Parmales; family Triparmaceae; genus Triparma; species Triparma verrucosa. The sequence continues at coordinate 5,692 of BRXX01000221.1, forward strand.
CGATGATAGTAGCATTGATTTTTTGACGGTTTTGTTCAAGCTTGGGGTGAGGGTTCTACTGCCGTTGTTCGTGGGGCAGATTATTCAGTTTTTCTTCGTCAAGATTAAGCAGTTCGTGGCAGACAATAAGTTCTATTTCAAGAAGAGCCAAGAGTTCGCTCTGGTATTCATAGTCTACACGGTGTTCTGCAAGAACTTTTACGACGACGGCACCACGTCGTCCGCGTCCGACGTTGGAGCGACGACCGAAGAAGGTGAGAGTGTTGTGCGAGGAGCGGGGAATGCGTCAATTATTTCACTGCTACATTATTCTAACTCGTCGCTTCGCTCTTCATCGCAGTGATAATAATGATTGTGATAATCGCATTCTGGATAATCGTGCTCATGATCCTCTCCTGGATCACGTTCTATTTCCTCTACCGCGATTGCCCCACCCTCCGCGTCTTTGCCCTCTTCGGCTGCTCCCACAAGACCATCGCCATGGGAATCCCCCTCATCACGGCCCTGTACGAGACCAGGTGAGAAGCTGCGACGTTTACACCGTAGTGCGCCGTTTCTAACGTCGTTATCAACCCTTCCATTGCGACTCGCCTCGCTCGGCGCAGTCCGAAGCTAGCGCTGTACACGCTCCCGATTTTGGTCTGGCACCCGACGCAGCTGATTCTGGGGAGTTTGTTGGCGCCTAGGCTGTCAAAGTGGGTCGAGGATGAAAAGGGGAGGTTGAATTTGGAGGTGCGTGGTGCTTTGCCGTTCTGCAATTCTCGTTCTGTCAATTCAAATTCTTTAACACAACACCACGAGCGCAGGATGATGGGTTTACAAAAAAGAGGGGCAGCGAGTCGGAGCAATTTACAATTGACGTTGGGGAAGAAGAGAACAACGTTCTTTAATAATTATCGCTGAAATATATAAATTTTGCTCATATTTTGCATTTAAATAATTCCCCATGTCCTTTGATATGTTATACTGTTGTGATGCTAGCTCGGTAAATCCTCCAGAATAGCATCCACGCGGCCTCGACCGAAATGTCCAGCGCCAGCTCGGCAAAGGCTTTCAGCAGCCGCAGGTCTATCTCCGGTGACTCCCCTCCTTGAACCCTGCGATGAATTAGAGAGTTAGAGGGTTAGAGAGATAGTTAGAGAGTTAGGGGAGTTGGAATTGGCTTTGCTACTCCTAAACTTCCAAACTTCTTGAAGCTTCCTGAAAAGGGTACTCACCACCGCCCATACTCAATGAACAAGTCCGCCTGAGTGAGAAGAACCAAAAGGCCACTCGCGAAAGCCCCACCGGCCAACACCCTCGTCAACACCACCGAAAAGTCCTTCCCGAACGCCTCCTTCTCTGAAACGAAACGAGTGTCAGTCGGGGTTCTAATCAGCAACGTCGCTTCGCTCTTAGCCCCCCCCCCTCCTTACTAACTCACCGAACGACTTGCTTGCCAGCGCCCCTAACAACCAGCAACCCGCGAGCAGAGCGCCATGAGATAACGTCGCGGGAAACAACCGCAGCGCGTTGTTCAAAGCCGACGTGGGCGGCAGCGTCGCCACCAGCCAAGTAGGCGAATACCGCTGAACGCCGCAAACGAATACCACCGACACCGGGGCGACGATCCCCGCAATCAATGCGTCGGCCAGAGGCAGGCCAACATCGTCGATCTTCGGGTTGAGGAAGCGCCCCAACAGCGTATTCCCATCCTCGATCTGCTCTTTATCGTCGCCACCATTATCGTCGCCCCCACCGCCCTGTGCGCCCCTAACTACGACCCCAACTCTAGCGGTAGAAAATCTACTTCCACTTTGCTGCTTCTGCCTTGCAGGCGAGTCGTTCACTATTACGACTCCCCTGAAATGATTGAAACCGCTCACGTCGATAAGGCATAACAGCAAGATCCAACAGCTCAGAACAATCATGCCGTATTTCGCCCAACTGCGTCCCTGCTCACGCTATTTACAGAATCAGAATCAAATCAGTTCGCCACACACCAAGTAATCGCAAATTCATCATTGAGCGAATGAATTCCAGGGCAATGGGTTTTTGCAAATTATTATGTTCAGCATGGACGGATATCGCGTTGAAGTGGCCGACAGGCCCCCTGAAGACGGTGAGTCCCGCTGAATTAAGTTCAACGGTCCAAATTGCGACGTTAATTCAAATAAAGTTTACCTCCGGCAAATTCTGCACAATCTGGGTTTCAACTACTTTACTCACTGACCTCTCCCTCATCCGCGCTCTGATGCTGATTCCGCTCGCAGCGATGACCGAAGATCTACGCGATATCTTAGATCGCGAAGACGAGTCAGCTGCAAGGGACGCTTTCTTAAAGGAGAATACGGTGCAAGCTCTCAACCTGTCCTCCAAGACCGAAGGCGCCAGCGGCATCATCAGGGTTAGTGAATTCGAGAGCGACATCCTGCAGCTTCAGAACCCTGGCGATATAGCTCACGAAGGCAACTCCGTCACTGTCCTTTACAATTACCCGCTGTCGACCTGCGGTCCCTCTACCCTCGAGAGCTGTTTCAAGAGCTGGGAGTTCCCAATAACGTCACCTGGGGGCGGCTCCCTCACCGTCAGTGACGTCGTCAGTGGAATCTGCGTCAAGTACCGGGAAATCTACGAGGAGGAGGAGGTGAGCCGAATCGTTTCCGTTTCCGGTAGGTCACTTCGCTACATTATTCTTACTCGATTTCAAGGCAACGAGGAAACAGATCCCTCTGCTGTCGACCTCAGCTCCGTCACCTACTAGTTCTGAACCGTTAAACCGGCCGATGTCTGATGGGAAGTACGGTATTTGGGGTCACCACCTTGAGGAGCTTCACATAAGCGACGTGATTTGCATCGGAGGAGGAGGTGAGAAGTGTGGCGAACAGTTCGGAATTATTATTACCACCGCAACACATAATTTTGACGTGCAACGCTCGTTGCAGTTTTCACGGTGATAATGGAATCAGAACCCGTAATTGGGACTCCTTAAAAGCTCAAAAATCAACCTGCACTTCGCGCCTCACGCCTCAACAAAACTTCAACACTTCAACACTTCAAATGTCATCTATTGCCAAGTTTGCAAGGGTCAAACTTTAATTAATTCTGGCAAATAATAGCACAAATTAGGTATCATTTTTCTTAGTAAAACGAATAACGCATGTTACAGTAGCAAAGATTTGTGAACTATTTTCTTCAAATTTCACTCTCCTCCACCCCCTCCTACTGCCAAATTCTTGATGAACTCCTCCTGCCCTACATCCTTGAAGACCAGCTCGACCTTTCTGCCCTGGTCGGCCCAGGCCCTCTTGAACGCGGACCCTACGTCCTCCGCGGTGGCCGCAGAAGGCACGCTGTGCCCGTTGATTCGAGAGATTGACATTCCGAGGCCGACTCGCTCTGAAGGATCGCGGCTGGAGTTGAGCAGGCTTCGCCTGACCGGGCCCTTGACTCCCTCGAGCTGCGAAAAATACGTATTGGTAGTGTCAGCGTTAGTATAGGTTACAAGTTACGAGATCCGAAATGTTGATATATTATATATATGGTAGATATAGTACATATTCACGTGGGGGTTCTTTGTCGCTTCGCTCCCTCAGTACTCGCTAACGCTCGGGCCTCGCTCCGCTCGGCACGGTATATTGATCTCACCTTTGCTATTTGGAGGTACTCGACGCCCCCCAACGCCTGGCCGGGTTTCGGTGTCGTCCCGCAGAACTCCGTCTTCTTGAACTTGACACCGAGCTCGCTTTTTGAGAATACCTTGACGGTGTACCGCTCGGAGTTCTCAGAACTGAAGAAGCTGGAATTTCCCACCAACGACCCCCTCGGTGGCGTGGACGCTGAAGAATCCCCTTTGGGCTTCGGCCTCGCGAACTCGAAGGTGACGGGGTACTCCTTTTCCTCGTTGACGAGCGCCCACAGGGCCTTGCGCTGGCTGCTCTCCGCCTGCGACGAGCGAGGCGAGCGATAAGATTGGGTCAGATAATACAGCCAAAATGTTAAATTATTGTATATTCACGTGAGAGATCTCGGTCGCTTCGCTCCCTCGGTACGGCTCGCAGCTACTTCTCTCTCACCTGCTCCGCAGAGATGAAGAAGGGGGTGCCGTTGACACTCATGAGCACGTCGCCCTGCCGCACGCCGCCCGCCTCGAGCGTCCCGGGAGCGTCGTTGAAACCGGTCAGGACGACCACGGAGTAGACATCGGTCTCCCTCTGACGAGCGTCGGACAGGATGAGCTCCGTGGAAGGACAGCCAATCATGGCAGTGTTGACGTCCAGGCCCGAATTGCAGGGCAGGGTGTTTTCGAAGATCTTGACAATGGTGGCTGGGTCGACGAAGCCAAGCTCGAGCGGACGCTTCTCCGAGTACCTCTTGAACAAGTTCGTGCTCTTCTCCACCCCCCCGTCCTCCCCGCCGTACACCCACTCGCCGTTCACCGAAACCAAAATCGATCCGACCTTAATCTTGTCGTTCTCCTTGCTCTCCTTGAAGCCGAGGACCTTCAGACCCATCTCGTCCTCGACCACGCCGAAGGTTAGGCCAATGGTTCCTGGCTCTGTGATATTGACGCGGTTCACCTCCTTCTTGGTCACCCTGAGCATGTCCTCGTCCTCGACGTTCTCGTGGGCCTTCAACTTCCCCAAAACTCTCATTATCCTCTTCCTCTCGCTCTCGCTAATCAAGAACTCGATGGACTTGGGTCTCCCGGGCTCCTTCAACGCGGCGAGGACTAATTGAATCTTGGTGGTGTCGATGGGACCACCTTGAGGGCCCACGGGCTTGGCGGGGTCGAGGAATTTGGTACCGTTGACTCCGCAGATCGTGGCGCCCCTGAAAAAGTCCGGGTCGAGATCCGCCGCCTCGGCCACCCGCAGCGCCTGGCCGCCCCTCGGGAACTCCACCACCTTCACCTCTCCGGACCCGTCGTTCATGAGCAGCTTCATTCCCAGCGGCACAGGCTGCGACGAGCGAAGCGACGACAAGCGAAGCGACGACGAGCGAAGCGACGAATTAGAACAATGTAGCAGTGCAGAAGTCCTGGAGACGGACGTCGATATCTAGTACACACTTTCTCACCTCCCTCCACACCAACTCGATGATGTCCTTCCCCAAAATCTGGGTGGTGTCAGAAATGGCGTTCTCGTCTATGATCAACAGCTCCTCGATGTTGAGCTTGCCCATTCGCATTATGAGGGGCCAGTACTGGGAGAGGTTGCTGTTGAGAGTTTCGAGGAGGTAGCCCGATGAGTTCGTGATGGCCTCGAGGACAGTCTTGATGACGTACTCCTTGAGCAGGCCCTTGAAGAGGGAAGCGAGCATGTTGTAGAGCCAGGACAGGCCGTCGCCCTTGAGGTTCAGCGAGATGGATTCCATGGTGCACTGTCTGTCGTGCAGGCAGAGCACAGGTTCGTACTTGGGTTCGTCAAAGTCCGACGACGGCGCCTCTTTGCAGAGCTTCTTCCTCAGCTCGAACTTGAGCAGCAAGTGGGCGTTCTCGATTTTCGCGTCGGCACTGCCGGCCCCTTTCATGTGTGGAAAATACGTCTGGCCGAAACTCCACTTGATATCCTCGAGGGAAGCCTGGATGTTGTCCACCTTGATGACTAGCAACTCGGTCGCGGGGACTCCCTCGCCAACGCCTATGGGTTGTGCGTGTTCGACTGCGCCCTCTTCGTCAATCTGAATGTCAGTCGAGGCGCTGTCAGCCAGGGAGGCATGGTCAGCCGACGCGTTGTTGGAGGCGGCGTACGCATTGGTCGATATACCCGCGATTTGGACGTCGATATCCTCTTTCCGCAGCTTGAACGCCTCCATGGAAAGATTCTCAATGGAGAACATGTTGCCGTCCTTCACTCCGTCGAGCTTGGGAATTTCCACCGAGGGCAGCACTGTCAGGAGAAACTCGAGGGCGGAATCAGTCGCTCCCGCGACCAGATTTCGCCTAGCCTGATCGTCGTTGACCAAGCCGTCGACGTTGTTGAGCAGGCCGTCAACGTCGAGGTTGGCGATGGACTGGACGACAGTGTCCTCGTTGTAGCCAGCGTTGCGGGCCGATTCGAGGAGGGACGTGAGGGTCTTGTTCTTCGAGGCGTCCTCCAGGGCGTCGAGGACGCGCTCGCTCTTCATGAGAAGCTGCTGCCCCACTGCGACGGAGGAGTCGTCGTTCAGCGTGCTTGCGATGTTGTCGAAGGTCGCCTTGAGGGTCATGGGAGGGGCCTCACCGGAAGTTGTTGACTCACTAACGATATTTCGAACGTACTTGATGATTTGGAGGGCCGTCGGATTCTCCCCGAACTCCCTCTCCACGACGTCGAGCTGGTTGTTGATCTCGCTCCTCGCCTTGGCCGCGATGGGCTCGAACAAGGCCTCGGTGGAGGCGGTGCCGTTGGCGACGCTCAGGATCGTGGCCGCGTTGAGGCTTTCGCCGAACATATCCTGAAGCTGCGAGTTGATCTTGCACAGCGACTCCTCCACCTTGAGCAGGATCTGCTCCCTGTACTTGCTCTTCTGCGAGAGCAGCGTCAGCAGGGCCTCGTTGGTGTCCTTGCTCTTGGAGCTCGCCGACTCCTGCAGGGACTCAATGAGCTGCTGCAGGTCGGTGTCGAGTTCGGCGGTCTTTTCGTTGAGGTTGGTGACGGCCGTTGCGATGATCCCGTCGAGGCCGCCGCGGGACGCAGTGTGCAGCTCCAGGGTGTGAATGAGCCGAGATTTTACGTTGTCGCCTAGCTGTAGCGCCTTGAGCTTGAGCACGGCCTCATCTCCGTCCACCAGCTTTGCGAGGAGAGTACTAGTGGACGATTCAAGCGTGGCGAGCTGAGGAGCAAAGTGAAGCGAGGAGCGAAGCGACGGGTTAGAATAAAGTAGTGGCAATCGTGGCCGACCCGAAGAGCGTAAAGACAATGTTTGACTGCCTCACCTGCTCCGCATTCAGAATCTGACTGGCCACTCGGGTCGTCCGCTGTTTGAGCCTCTCGGCCCCCTCAAACAGCATCGCCACAGACTTCGTTTCTAGGAGAGCGCCAGTGAGCTCTTGGAACTCAGAAGTTTTCTCGTTGAACGTCGAAACAAATCCGCCGAGGGTCTTGTCGGTGGTGGAGGCGTCGCCTAGGGTAGCCATGACTTCAGAGAACTGCTTGGTCAGCTGGTCCTTTGCCACCTGCAGCGAAAAGCGAGCCAAGAAGAGGAGAGGAGCGATGTGTTAGAATAAGCGAGAATAATAGTAGCCAACAATAACAACTACAAGCGGTAGTGATGGTACTGCTGCACTCTCAACTAGACCGCTTACCTGCAGCTCGGTCGATTCAAGGGCCGAGTCAACAGTGGCGGTGATGTTAGATATGGCGGATCTCTGGTTGTCGTCCAACAACTTGTCGAGCGCGTCGAGGGCGGCCCGTCGGTTCTTGTCGTTCAACGCCCCCATGATGGAGGAGGAGGAGGAGCCCTCAATGGTGATCCCCGTCGACTCCAGCAACTGCTTCTTATGCTCCGGAATTTCCGTGTTGACGAGGGTGGTGAGGCGGTCTCGTGATTTCTCCAGCAGGGTCTTGACGTCGTCCTGCTTCAGCAAGTTGAAGACGTCGTTGGCGTGGGACGTGTCGATCTGCGACGTCAGGTTCGAGACGGCACCGGCGATCGTGGGGTCGGAGGAGCTGCTGGTGGAGGAAGTGAGTTTGGAAGGGCTGATGAGCGTGGGCAAGTCGGGGATGCTGTCCTTTATTTTCTGGATGTCGATGTCCTTGGCGCGGGAGAGGAGGCCCCGGATCACGGGGTCCGACTCCGCGCCGGTGACCATCTCCTGGGCACGAGAGAGGAGCTTGTCCAGGAGGGGATAGAAGATGTTGGAGGGGTGGATGTCGTAGTTCTTCTTGAGGTCTTCAGTGGAGACAACGGTGGATGGGGATAGCAGGTAGGTGGATGTGGAGGGAAAGTACTGAAGGACCGTGACGGGCGGAGGCGTCGTGTCGGCCGTCACCTCTGCCTTGAGCGATACATTCATGCCGGGAGTGACCGGGAGAGGATACTTTAATTCAGATGGAGAGAGAAAGGCGGTGGAGGCCGAGGAGAAGGACGAGCCGGGGTGGCGCCATATGGCCACGCGGTACTGGAGAGATTGGGAGGTGGGGTTCGGTGCGGAGAGGATAACCGAAGGACCAAATGTAGTTTGGAATATCGAACCCGCAGAGGCCGGAGTAGATTGTGTTGGAGGAGGGGGAGGATTGACGTGTTCAGTCGACATGGGGACCGGGCGGTAGGAAAAGTGAAAAAAGACGAGGCAGTGGGGCGGGCGGGGAAGGAAGCAAGCGGTGGGAGAGCAGGGAACTGGGGGGAACGGCGAAGGCACGGAGAGAAGAGAGAGTGCAAGTTTGGATTGATTATGAATTATTTTACTGTGCTCTGAACGTCGCGATAGCGTCAAAAAGTAATGAATAGAATACGATAGAGATATGGCTAATTGGCAATGCGTTCTTCGCTTCGTGACACTTCAACTTCGTAAAATCCCAATTCGTAACTTGTCCTTTGAATGTTTTATGGAAATTTTTTGATCATATTATTCATTTTTAGACCTCTTAGAGGGATAATTTTATAATTATAAAGACCAAAAAATGTTAAGAGAAATCTTTTTGTGAAAAAAATTCATATCATTTTTTTATCATTTTAAGTGGCAAATTCTTCGTCTTAGAGATCATAAAGTGAAGAATATGACCAAATTTTAGAAAATAGATTTTTTTCTGAAAATCACAAAGAAGGCCTTTTTATGAAAAGTCTACTACAGTTTTGAGCTATCAAAGACATTTGGGTGAAGAATATGACCGATACAGACCATTAAACTAATTCTGACGTGAGATAAATTTCTCTTGAAAACCATCACCCCGTTTTCTGCTGCTGTGAACGTCCGCTTCTTCTGACCTTGTGTGTGAACATTTAAGTAATCCTCTTACGCTCCCTCAATAAATTTGCAGACACACTTAGCGCCCCAGTAGGGAGATAACTTGTGTTCCCAAATCATAACAGATTCTTCCCGCACCCCACAATCCTCATTGTTCACTCCCCCACGCACCCCACTCCCTTACGACCCACCCTGACCCCCTGATGAGGCTACTCCCACCCCCTGCTCGGCTACGCACCGTCCTCGCCCTTCTCGGCATGATCTTTTACCCCACCTGCTCAGCAATCCCGGGCGGCGAGCTCGCTGTCCTGCTCGACTTCGCTAACATGTCAACGTCGCTAGGGTGGAACACCACATATACTGCAGGCGCTTGCAGTTGGTCCGGTGTCGTCTGCAGGGACGACACGGTGGTGAATCTGAATTTAGCAAGCAGAGGCTTGACGGGCCACCTTCCGGAGTCCATTGAAAACCTAACCCACCTAGAGATATTCAATGCTTATTGGAATGCTTTAAGTGGTCAGATCCCCGAGTCCATAGGAAAGCTAATACACCTTGAGAGGTTCATCGTGTGGGGAAATGCTTTAAGTGGTCAATTACCCGCTACGATGGGCAACCTCCAATCCTTAACCTATCTAAATGTAGGTGTTAATCAGTTTACGGGTCCAGTTTCCATGCTTAGCAGCTTAACATCCCTAGAAGATCTAAGGTTGGACAATAATCAATTCACAGATTCCCTCGACTTTCTAAGCGGATTATCTTCGTTAAGTAGCATTAACTTTTCCTTCAACGATGTTTATGGGCTGATTCCGCCTGCTGTCACAGAAATGTGTGCACGGGAAGCAATGTTTTGCGAGTTCTCAAGCAACAATCGTCTCTGCGGTGACGGGGAGAGAGGCGAGAATACCCGTTCATTTCCTTCACAAACCAACACCTTCCTCTGCTGACATTTCTTTCCTCTACCCCCTCACTAAATCCTCACAGTACTCGGCTACACCTGCTCTCCATGTGCTGCAAAGGCCAACTGCGCTGCCAACGGCGAGTGCCACAACGGCTTCAACTCTTCAGACCTTTTCTGCTCTACATGCCCAAGCAATCACTTTGATGCCGGAGGTAGTTGCGTAAAATGCGTCGGAGGTGCCTTCGGCGTAGTTGCCCCCGTTCTGCTCTTCGCCACAGTCGTACTCATAATTGTCACGACGGTCTGGTTCCTAAAGCGACTAAATATCATCAAGGAGCACCACGTCAACAAAGTATTCAACCTCAACATGGACACGCAGACGAAGGCGAAGCAGGGCACGACGGTCGTCCAGGTCCTCAGCGAGGCCTCAAAGTTCAACAACCTCCCGTACCCCCAATGGTTCTTCACTTTCTCCCTCTTCGCCACCTGGCTCACAATGCCCTTTCAACCTCAACCGGCGTGTGCGACAGACATTGAGCTTCCAAGCTACCAGACCGGCATTTTCGCTTTCCTTTTCGTCGAGCTCCTCGTCCAGTTCCTCATGAGGCTCCATTCGATTCCCTTGCTCCACAACTGCATCAGCGCCAAAATGAAGGAGAAGTGCCAGGTGCTGGCTTCAATTTTAGCCCTCATCGCCATCGTCCCACTCTTGCGAGTGGCCCTCGACGCGCCCACCTTACTTAGCACAACTATTGAAATAATAGCCGCCGACTCTGGAAATATCGAGGTAATCATAGGAGTGGTAATCGACGGCCTCATAAATATTGCCACGGCCATCTTCATTGTCGCTTACATGTACTTCAGAGTCCAAACTATGGCTTGGAAGTACAGCGTCGAACGACTCAAATACATGGAGAACCCGGAGCAGTACGCCAGCGACGAGGACTCTCAGCTCAAGAAAGGCCTCCCGTTCCTTGCCTCATTCTGCGCAAATTACACGCCCCGCTCACTGTTCCACGAGAGCAAGGTGAGGACGAAAGAGGTTGGAATACTACTCCAGGATCGTTCTAACACGACATTTTGTAGGCGACGAGAAGGAAAATCTTCTGCTACTTGATTCCCGCTCTTACGACCATTATTGAATTTGGAGCAAGTGGCATTCAAACGCTTATTCAAGACGAGGGAAATATGAATGCTTTGGAGGCATCATTCCCAGCTGTCGCCTCACTTCTCCCGACAAGAATGGACGTTGCCACAATCCCGCTCACCATGAGCTGTCTACAGACCATTCTATTCCAGGCAACGCATTTTCTCTATCTCCGGCACGTGGCGAAAAGACCGTATCTGAGCTTTCGCGCTAGCGAACATTACGGCGACCCTTGGACGACACCGAGGTGCTCATCACGCGGGTGCTGTGCGCTACCCCCGCTTGGTTCACAGCACTACAGGCTCTGAGCACTTTGAGTGACGCCAACGAAGCTCTAAATATCACAGGTCATGTCATCGCAATCTTGGTCCTACTGGGCATCCTCTGGTCGATGAAGAGGTTGGTATTCGGCCTCACAGATTTCTTCAAGTCGTTCCGAGAGTCAACCAGCCAAGATCGAGATTCCGACCGAACGAGAGCCAACTCAGCCGCCAGCGAGGAGGGCGTGAGCGACAAGATCGAGGCGATGATGAACACAAAGAACGTGATCGAAAGGTGGAGGTTAGAGAGGACGATGGATTTGGAGTTGACGTCCGATGAGGAGAAGTCCCGTTGGAAGGTCGAAACTGAGCACAACCACCCCAGCATCTTGAAGATGTTCGGTCTAATGATCGTATGCGTTGTCGGTACCGTATTCATCGGATTCGGATTATTTTTCGTTGTCATCAACTCAGCTTCAACAAGTTGGGCGCAATGGCTCTGGTTCACCGCGACCATGCTCGGCTATGGATATCAGTCGACGCATACGCTGTCCAATGCCTGAGCGGCGAAGACGGCGACATAATCCACTCCTACCTTCGCGGCTTCTTTAGATCGCATCAAAGGTCAACGAAGATGAAGACGAAGAAATCGAGAACGGTGACGAAGAGAATCCAGTAGTAGAAGAAGAAGTTGTCGCCTCTCCTGTTCACTCAAACGAAAACAACAACACCACCAACACCCCCAACCCCGCCGCCCCCGTCCAAGTAATTGAACTGACGGAAGTAAAGACACCGAGGCGGCGCCCGTCAATGATCCGAACACCATCGAGCAAGCCCTCAGTGCCAGTCTCCACCCTAACTAAGAAATTCGAAGGCCCCCAAAGCGCCGTTCTTTAATGTAAAATACCACCTCTTTTTCTGAACTTTTCAATGATTTTGGTGCGAATTCTGTTCAAGAATTAAACTCTATTTTACCTCGCCGATCCCGACGCTAAAACAAAATGTTCTCTCCCAAGGCATCCAAAACCCAAAAGACAAAAGGTATACGCTCTCCGGTGCCCCAAAATCCGCCCAAGAGCAACGGCAAAGTTTTATCTCCCATCTCGGCGAAAACCCAAATCCCTCCCCAGTTCTCTTCCCGCCGCCCCTCCGTCCAGGCGTCATTCCCCAACGAGGCCATACTGATGTTGTCTCCGTCCGGAAACGGCATGTCGTTCGATTCCGACACTTCGCTCGAGGAGAAAATAGTGAAATCCGCGGCCTCCGCCACTACCGTCCTTCTCTCGAGGCCCATCTCAGCCCCTGACGATGCCGACGTTTTCCTCGAATCGACGTTCGACGAGGAGTCGCACAGCAATAAGATCGCATCGCCGGTCGCTAACCTCCCCTTCTCCGTCCCCAAGCACCACAACCGCAAGAGCTGGGCCCTCCAGCCCGCGGGACAGATGAGTTCCAAGTCTTCCATCGGCGCTAGCAAGGGCGACTCCGTCGTCGACGACCTCGACGCTGACCTTGACGTCGAGATATTCGCCATGGGAGGCGTTGTCAACGCGGGTGAACCCAAGTCGGGCAAGGAGAACTCCGCGCCTCCGCCTCGTAGTAGCTGGGAGACTCGAGAGCATGCCCGCACTGGTTCGAGGTGAGTGGAGTGGGTTGGGAGCGACTGTGCGAGAGAATTCGCAGGTCTAACACCGCCCCAAAGTATGTGGAGGCTCTTCTCCGTGCTCGGTATCCACAAAAGTGATTGAAGTGTGTGGTGCAAGATTGAAGTGAGAGAAAGAGAGAGACTCGCAATCGCCTTTTCTCATCTATATAGTGACCAGATATTAATATGATAATGACGATGATCAACTGAATTGCAAAAGAACACACAGCCATACTTTTCCCCCTTCATTAATTAAATTGAAATAATTCGTTCTCTTAACGTTAACATGTAATTTGAACCCCGCCTGCCCCCCCACCCCACACACACACTCTCCCAATTCTCCCAATTCTCCCAATTCTTACAACCCTAAAAAAACAAGACCTTCCCAGTGAACTTCAAAACTCCTACGACCGCTCCAACCAGCAGCGGAACGACGACCCTCTTCTTCTTCAACAGACCGTTCTTCTTCAGATCCTTGTCTACGGGGAAGGTCGCAACTTGCACTTCGTCGAGCTCCGCCTCCTTCTTCTTGAGTTTCTCCAAGACTGCCTCTGACTCCTTCTTCAGTGCTGTCTTGGCTGCGAGCTCCTTGGCGGCGAGGAGGTCGTCCTTGCGCTGCTGCGCGATGACTAAGGACTTCTCAGCGGCGGCTATTTCTGCGGCGGCCTTGTCGGCGAGGGCCTTCTTAGCGGCGGCGTCGACCTTGGCCGAAATATCCTCCTTCTTCGGGGCGGCCGGGGCAGGTGCGGGAGACGGGGCAGCGACCGGAGCGGGAGCCGGAGCAGTAACAACAGCGGCAGGGGCCTTCGCCTTCTGTGAGAGCGAGCGTGTGATTGGGTTAGATGTCGTTGTTTTACACGCACACGCCGGCCTTTGACTTGCACCCACCTCCTCCTTCTTCTTCTCCTCCATCTTCACCTTCTCGTCAACAACTGCAACAGCAGCCTCCACCTTCACCTCCTCCTCCTCCTTCGCAACCTCCGTCTCCACCTTAATTTTCGTCGCTGGCACCCCAGCCGCCATCTCCTCATTTTTGTCCACCACGAGTGGAGCGTTGGCCTGCATAACCGTCAGCAGCCTGTCGTCAGCCGTCTCCAGCGTCTTGGCAAAGTTCCCAAACTTCACCGCAGCACCCACGAAACCTGCAGTCAGAGCAACACGACTCGCAACCACCCCAGCGCTTAAACTCGCAACCGCAACCTCAGTCCCCGCCTCTCCCACCACGTCGCTCGCCGCGACGATTAAGGAGTTAATGTCGATGAAATGAAGTGCAGACGAAGTCCCGCCGTGATCACTTGAGGCCGAAGATTGGAACTGTTGTGGGCGCTTGAACGCTGTGGGAATGCCTGTGAAGCTAGATGACGGGCCTAATAGGCTGGCCGTTAGCAGGAACAAAAGCGTTTCGACACGCATGAGAAGAACTTTTGTGGTACAATCACTGGGAAATCCCAGTGAAATTTTAACTTTCAACAAAGTACATCAACTCGCCAAATATGTCTTTCACTGGTGAGTTACGCTCGGTCAACCGTAACAGTGTAGGATTACAGTACTGCATGACAACGTGCTCGCCCACACGTCGTCTATTTAGGCAATTTTTCATTGGCATCATTTTGATGGTCAGCAATCTTCGATCCAGAATGTGATCGCATGAAAGTCCAACTTTTAGCACGATATCATTAAATTAACATTCGTTTATACCGATAATGCCAATCAATAGACGCAACGTGGTCTTCATAATGCTTCATAACTCCCCCCTTCCTCCCTCTATTCCGCCAAACTTCCGTCCGCCAAACCGCTAAGCGTGTCCGCTAACAAAACCCCCAAACCTCCCACCCGCACACAGGAAAACTCATGGGAATGGGAAACCCCCTCCTCGACATCTCCAACGACGTCACCGAGGAAATCCTCTCCAAATACGACGTCAAAGTCGACAGCGCCATCCTCGCAGAGGAGAAGCACATGCCTATCTACAAGGAGCTCGCCGAGATGTCCGGAGTCCAGTACATCGCCGGAGGCGCCACCCAGAACTCCATCCGCGTCGCTCAGTGGATGATGGGCGAGGCCGGTCAGACCGCCTACATGGGCTGCATCGGTAAGGACGCCTTCGGCGAGCAGCTCAAGGGCTGCGCCACTTCCGACGGTGTCCTCGCCCACTACATGGAGGATGAGGCTACCCCTACCGGAACCTGCGCCGTGCTCGTTTGCAAGGGGGAGCGCTCCCTCATCGCCAACCTCGCCGCCGCGAACAACTTCAAGGAGACGCACCTCGAGACCGACCTTGCCAAGGAGATCATCGAGTCCTCCGAGATCTACTACTCCGCGGGTTTCTTCCTCACCGTCTCCGTTGAGTCCCTCCTGAAGGTCACCAACCACGCCGTCGAGAACAACAAGATTTTCTGCCTCAACTTCTCCGCCCCCTTCATCATCGACTTCTTTGGCGACCAGGTCGCCGCGGCCCTCCCCTACGCCGACTACGTTTTCTGCAACGAGTCGGAGGCCGAGGCGTACGGGAAGAAGCACGGACTCGGAGATGACGGCAAGGATCTCGAGGTGAGACTGAGGAGTCAGGACAAGGGGCGTGGATATCACTGTAACTTTATTCTAACTCGTCGTTCCTCATCCCCTCCCCTAACCTACTACACTACAGGCCGTCGCCTTGAAGGTCGCCGCCATGCCCAAGACCTCTGGCGTCCGCGCCCGCACCGTCGTCTTCACCCAGGGCTCCAAGTGCACCATCGTCGCCAAGGAGGGCAAGGTAACCAAGTACGACGTGACCCCCCTCGGGCCCGACCTCCTCGTCGACACCAACGGAGCAGGAGACGCCTTCGTTGGAGGATTCCTCGCCATGCTCACCAAGGGAGCTGACATTGCCAAGTGCGTCGACGCAGGACACTGGGCCGCCTCAGTCATCATCCAAAGAAGTGGATGCACCTTCCCCGAGGCTTGCGACTACAAGGCCTAAGCAACGTTTTGGCCCCTAACGGGAGAAAAGTATCCAAAATAAAAATTTACCCTTTTCAATTTCAAATATATTCATTGTTCACATAGTTGTTCTTTCATCTCAAACTTAAGCCCTCCCCACTAGCTAGCAACCTCACCCCCAGCGCCCCCCCGTGCTCCTCGAACACTCGATTGAACCTCGTCACGTGCTGCACCAAGGCGGCCGATTCCCCCCCCCTCCTGCTAATCCCTTGCTCAAAAAACGTCAACGTGCAAGGCAAGAACATCACCCCACTAGCCACGAGCAGCCTGCTCTTACTAACATTTGCGCCCGCGTAGTTGGAGTCAAGGTTTATCTTTATCCTCGTGAATTGTCCGTTCGCCCATTCAGAATACAGTTCCCTGAACATATCTGTGAAGGACTCCCTAACTCGTTCCCTGAGCGGAAAGGAGCAACTGAACTCGATCTCTGGAAGACTTCGATCGATCAATTCCTTCAGATGCCTATTTCTATCGGAAGCCTGGTTTCCCCAGTATGGATGCGTCATTCCATGCTTTCCGAATAAAATTGAGGCTGCAGTCGTCGCATGAGAATATGTGTTAACGAGTTAGAATTTCATAACGAAGAAAGCTTCAGCTCGGTTCTCGCTTCGACTGGTCCAAAAGCGGCCTGACTTCTCACCGATAGGCTTCATGATAAGTGCTCCCGTGCCATCAAGTCCACTGGGGGTGCTCGAAGGGACGAAATTCATATCGATCACACGTCTACACAAAACACACTTCGAACTTCTCTTGGCGCACAGGTATGCGCAGTGCCTGCAAAGCTTGTGCCCGCAAGGGTTCTCCACCCAGACGCTGACAACTGTATTGGTGGTTGTCGTCAAAATTCTTTCGACCTTTTCGTCATAACAAACACAACAAGTGTCGCTGAAGATATCACCCCTGACTGCCCACCAAGCCTGGATCACCCTAGCCGCGTGCTCCAAACGCTCAGCCGTCAGCGTTCGAAATTGCGTTGAAAGGGCCGCAAGCCGGACCCCCATCCTGCAATTCTTCCAGAACTTGATTATCTTGTTGGCGAGTGCGTCTCGATGCTTCCTCCAGGCAGTTGCAATCTTTTCTGCGGCAAGAACCCGGGGCTTACGCCACCTTCTCCAACGCGCCCAGAAGAGCACCCGAATAGTCAGCATTGCGAACGGCTTTGTGCTGGGAACCCCACTGTCCATCCCATTTGCCGGAAATGGTTCCGCCACCTCGCAGAGACACTTAGGGTTTGATCTCAAGCGAGTGCACTGGGTGCACCTGTCCTGCGATGCTTGCTGCTGCGGCCCACCGCCTAGACGTCTAGGAAGCAATGACCCTAGCAGCGCGACTAATGACAGTTGCTCGTCGTGGGTCAGCCGGCACCTGGCAGGAACTTCATGATAATTCCCCCGGCTCCTATTATCGACCCTTATTTGGCTTGTGTAAGTCCGGGGCTGGTGGCCCCGAGAGACCATCATATCAAATTTAGACATAGTAGGCGTTTGCGGCGTTTGCGGTTGTTACTGAAGAGAAGTTGGGTGAGTCTAAATGAGAAGGTTGCGGTCTTGCTGAAGGTGCAATACTTGAAAATAGATAAATTACGCAAGTTATGATGCACAACGTAGCACTGCTCGCTCATATATCTTTACAAAATTAAGGGTGAACGAAAAAAATGATTCGTTAAGCGCCCTCACATCAATTAATATAATTTTTCGCAACACCCTCTTCTTCCTGAAAAAAGGAAACTTTTTCCGTTTTCTTCCTGGGAAAGAAGAAAATAGGAATCGCTAGCACGACCCTAGAAAACAGTAACTACTATCAATAGATCCCTACCATCAACAAACACAATTAGATCCCCTCCAACCCCCTCGCAATTGCCCAAACAAGCTTGACATAGGTTAACTGCTTTGCGCTACCAGCAACATCACCAACCTCCTTGCCCAAAGCAAGCCATCCATGGCGACGATAACTCCAGGCGGTATACACCGGCCGAGTTCGTCAAGCCCCGACTTGTTAAAGTTGGCGGAAAAGACCTCCGACCCGACCACACTGCAAGCGGAGAAGAAATCCAGATTCACTGACCCCACAGGTTTGTCGACATTCGCACAGGGTGATGCTCGAGACAGTCGGCGGTTCTCAACTGTGATACAGACAATATATAGCCTCAAGAGCAGTGTTCGTCGAGCCACCCTCCGCCGTCCGAGCGATTTGGTCGATTCAACTGATGTCCACGATATCAGCCATTGGCACAAGGGCTTTTCCGAGCAGATTATTGATGTGAGAAGTTAGTTGCGAGCTGAATACGCATGATTGTTTATTCTAACTCTTTGCTCTGCTCCTCGATCACTGCGCTCCTCTCTCTGCCCCACGCTCATCACAGGTTCTTGACCATCGCCCACGCAAAATCCTCCAACTCATGGCGCTGTTCTTCGCCATGGTTGGCTTCGTCTTCTCATCCTGTGCAGCCGAGAAACTTTACCTGAATGCCAACGAAATTAACGACTCGATAAATAATTATAAATTGCTGAGTAGCATCAGCACAGTGGCCTTGATCGTTGTGGTGCTCATAATGCACGGTTTTGACTTGAGCGTCGAAAAGGATCGAGGTTACGTCTCCCCAGATAGCACAATTTTTTCCCGGGGAAGGCATGGCCACATTTGGCTCGAGCTGCTAATCTGCGCCATACACTCACCTGTTGGAGTGCACTTCATTTTCAAGGTGCGAAGAGTGAGCAACGGCAACTACGACGAGAGGAAAGAACAATCGACAAAGCGTGGTTACCTATACGCTGCTCTTCGATCGCTCTGCTGGTTATTTCATTTTCATTTTTTAACTCGTCGCCCCCCCCACCTCCCTCGCCACAGGAGGAAGTTGCAAAGTCTTCAACAGGATACACGCCCGACGGAGCAGAGGTTGAGGCCGTCTACGCCTACCACACCTTTGACAGCGTCACTAACGTCTTGATGACCCTTCGTCTTTACCTCTGCATACCCATACTTCACCACTTTATGGGCTTGACAGGGACGGGACCTCGACTTGTGGCAAAGTACACGAACATCATATTTGACATGCATTTCACCATGAAGGCTATTCTCGAGCGGCATTCAATCGCCGCCCTGTTCGTCGCCATCATCTTCATCGCCGTCCACGGTGGTTGGTGCTACATGGCCCTGGAGAGGCCGCTCTGCGCGTTCTGGATTGAAGAACAGTGGGAGACCGTCGCTTACAGTTGGGGGCGGTGCGGTATGCAGCAGCCCTCCACGTTTGAGAACTTCGAGGACAGCTTCTGGGTCGCCATAATTACCATGACAACAGGTGAGGCGTTCAACAAAGCTGCTCGCTATCATCGCTGCTTAATTCTAACTCGTCGCTTCACTACTCGACTCTTTCGTCTTTCAGTCGGTTACGGAGACCTCGTCCCTGTCACGTTGGGCGGGCGAATTATCAGCATCTGGTGCTCCTTCGTCGGCATCGTCATCATTGCTCTGCTAGTGAACGTGATGACCACCGAGACAACGTTCCGCCCCAAGGAGCTGAAGGCCTACAACTTGATTAAGAACGGCGCGTATAGAAAAGGAACAAAGATCCTCGCGGTCCTGCTCGTTCAGAGCTGTTGGCGCTACCATAAGCACTCCAAAGGCGACAAGAAAAGTGCTGAAGCTTTGCGAGCAAAGAAGATCTACTTCAGGCACTATCGGAACTGGAAGACCAACCTTAGACATATTCTAATGAACGAGAATAAGATCGACGAGGTGGCCATATTGACAAGCGAGCTGGGAAGCCTTCGGAGAGACTTCAAGGACATGCTCTTCACGTCGCTAGTCGACTTGGAGAATCGGATAGATCGAAGGATGATCCGGCTCGCGGCAACCATCAGTCAGAATAGGGTTAGGAAGCAGGGAGGGCCAGGTGGAGGGGGTGACGTTAAGAGTGAAGAAAGGGCATCGCAACGGCCTGTTACCACCAAACCCCCCTCGATCGGCGAAGTGAGCGAGGATTTCAAAATATCGATGAGGCCGCAAGACGCAGTCGCGGCCAGTCTTAAAGATAAAGAATAATTAAATATCTACATAAAAGAGAAAGAAGTATATTTTTTAGGAACTCCTTTACGACCCCGAAAGCAACGTACCAACGCACCAGTGTGCGCTTTCAAAAACCGGTGACTCCAACACCAACTTCTTTTTTCCACTTGAAAGGTTTTCCCTCCTCATGCAATAGATGAAGTACACTCTACCAGGGCAAGATT
Organism: Triparma verrucosa; assembly: GCA_030267905.1. Classification (NCBI taxonomy): domain Eukaryota; class Bolidophyceae; order Parmales; family Triparmaceae; genus Triparma; species Triparma verrucosa. Next base: position 25,722 of record BRXX01000221.1, read on the forward strand.
GATTCTGATTTCTACCGCCCCATTATTATTACGAATACTGTCGTCTTAGTCTACTGTGCAAATGACAGCTAAAATGCATTGGCATCGGGAAGCTCAAGTAGTTTGATTGCAACCCACAAAAGCCCAAGGCCTGATAACGCGGATTAGCACGGATTTGTTAAACCTCTTCATGTGAGCGATCCTTATACGATCGTCACCGCATGTTGGGGCCTTTTCATCGCTTTTTTTTGGCATGGATATTTTTAACTTTGGAATATCCTCTCCAAATTTTCACCCTCAGGTAGTTGGAGCACTATTTCAGTCCAGTGAGTATCCCCACGCAGCTCTTTTGTTCCCCTACCTTTAGATTACGCCCCTTGTTGAGAGTGAATTGGCGAAGGGCTAATCTCCTCAATTTTTAAACGTCGTAATACCCCACATCAACCTCCGTTAAATGGATTGGCCGAACTACGCCCCACGGTTCCGTCAACCCCTCATAAATTATCTCAACGGGCCGCATTTGATCTGAAATTATCCAGGTCGGGCTACTTTCCCCGCCCTATTGCCGACTGGAGCCCCCCTTTTCCGCCCCACCTACGCCTTGCCCACCCCTTCTCCCCAAATCCAAACCGGGAAGTTGGGAACACCACCCGTCGAAAGTCAGAGAGCTAACCCCACTCACTCCCCCACTCCCATCAGACCAAACAAAAAAAACCATGGCCACCACTTCATTCATCGTCGAGGACCGTCTTATGATGTCCAGGATCAGCACTTCCGCTATCACCGTCACCCAGATCATCCCCCACGGAGTCAAGGCCTACGGATGCTGCGCCTGCTGCTACGCCCCCGCCATGTGCCCCGGGTGCGCCGCCTTCCCCTGCATCAAGGACCCCGAGTACATCGTCAAGGAGATGGAGGCCTCCAAGTACATCTACGTCCGCGAGAACTCCATCGAGTGGAACGACCCCCACAAGACCTCCAAGGAGGGAGACTGCTGCGGACAGTCCCTCTGCCTGTTCCGCGCCCAGGACAAAGTCTCCGTCCTCTACTTCGACGATCCCATGTTCGACAGGATCACCGACAAGTCCCGCTGCTGCAACGACTGCCGCACCTTCTGCTTCGGCGGTGAAGGCGAGTTGGTCCAGATCGACTCCAAGTTCTGCTGCGGTTGCTGCTACAGGGGAGAGATCGCGTTGTGCGTCCCCGTCTGCTGCGCTCTCTGCTGCCCCATCATCAAGCACCAGATTAAAGTCGCCAAGGCCTCCGAGGCCATCCGCGGCATCAAGGAGGCCAGGGACAACGCCAAGGAGCGCATGCAGATCAAGTAAGCGTTACCGCGACGAGTTTCGAGGGCTGTTGCCGATCAACGCGGGTCTCGGGCTTCCTAAGAAGCAAGGGCGAAGCGCGGGGAGGCGGAGAGTTCGTTCGTTTAAGGAGAAAAGGATACAGAGGAGGAATTAAGAAAATATCCAACTAGTTTAAAGTTGAGAGAACATTTATTTCGAGAATAAAAGGTTTTATTATTTCTTTCTGGCTTAGCTCTAGCGGCCCGCGAACCTCGGCGGCGCCGCGCCGTTGAACCTCGGGGGCAACGTGATCGGCGGATCAAGGTACGGCATATTCTTCTCCTGATGTCCCTTAATTCTCCTCATATACTCAAGAGCGCCGCACCTTTGGCTGATGAGCGTGGCGATAGCCCCGCACTGCGCGTACGTGACGGGGCCGATCTGGGGCTTCCCCCCGCGGTCGCGGAGGATCTGCTGGAGGATCCCGTCGGAGTCGGAGAGGGGGGGACACTCGAGGGAGATTCGGACCCTAACCTGAACGGGGGAGGGGGAGGAAGTAGAGTTCGGGCTGTGGAATGGAATGGGGATTGGGGGTGATTGGGGGGGGGGTTAGAATTCTTGGATTGCGCCGCATTGGTGTGAAATGATTTCGCCCGCCTTCTTTCCACCCACTATCACGTTCTCACCTCCTGTTGAAGAGCGCCGGGTCCAGGTTGATCAGAGGCTCACTAATAGCCTCAAATATCCCGAACAGCAACCCGTCGCTAATATTATACAGGAAAATAGTCGCCCCCGGCTTGATATTCTTCGCAGCCAGCTTCATGTGCCACGGCAGGCCGAAGATACCCTTGGCGAGGGCTTCGCCGAACGTGACTGTGTTGGCGCCGAAGATGAAACCGGGGGAGGGGAAGACGGGCCAGCCCTGATGCTCTTGGGGGGGGATGTAAATGCTGTCGAGGTAGTCCTTTGGCATTGGTTTCGCCACCGTTGATTCGAGAGTGTGTGGCTGTTTGGGGTGAGGGGGGGGGGGGGGGGGGGGGTGATTGTGTGTGTTGTTAAAAAAGATTTGAAAGGATTTTATCACGGTAATTTTTTCCCCACCCCACCCCTTCTCACCTCCCACATCGAACACGGCGCCGAGTTCCACATGCACCACAGTAATTCTCCCCCCGTGTCCGGTTTCATTTCGAAGTGCGTCCTCCCACTCTCCTTGTCCGGTATTTCGAGTTCCGGGGCGTAACTTTGAGCTACGGAGAACGGGAGTTCGGTGGTTCGGAGCCACTCGAGGTCTACGCAATAAGGGAAGTTGATGTTACCGGTTGACTCGAGAGGTCCATCGTTTGTTATTAAAGCAGCTAAGAAGGGGAGGGAGCGGAGCGAAGCAAAGAGAATTATAATGAATTAGAATAAATAGTAGGCGGGGGCGTAGCAACCTTGAATATCCTCTCACCTCCTTGTATATGCTTCGAATGCGAAACAGTAAAGAAGACCATAACCTTCCTCTCATGCTCCCCCCTCTTCCTCCTAATTTCCTCCACCCTAATCTTAACGTCCTCCGTAACAAACCACTTCTTAAGCTCCACACTCCTCGATATATCAACGTAAGTTTTACTAGCAACGATAAAATACGTCGCCATACCAGGCTCAAGTATAGGGTTAGGCTTCCCCCCCACAACCGCATTACCCTGATAATAGTCCGCCGTTATAGCCGTACTCTCGTCGACCCCGAATACGTTAACGTTTATCTCCCCGTCGGGACCTACATTCATATTAGCGCCTGAGTTTTTAGCTGCTTTATGACGCATGAGTTCTTCCTCCCCGTGAGCGAAATGACAGCCTTCACCGAAAGGACAGTTACCTTGTAAGAAATGCTTGCACATGCTGAGTTTATAGTTCCCGGATTTATTTTCAGTAGGTTTACGTAGTTGTTGTCCATCCTTCCCTTCCGTCATTTGATTGAGGCCTAAAGTGAAGTCCCCGACTTTAGGGAGGTCGAGTTTGTCGCGACGGACGTGACGGTAACGGCAGAGGGGACCGTGGATGCAGAAACCTTGTTGGTAGAAGACGCAGGAGAGGACGGCTGAGTCTTTTATGTGCTTGAAGGGGCATTGGGCGTTCTTGCACCTGCGGTTTGGGAGGGGGGGGGACGAAGGGGGAGGAAGAAGCACGTAGTGAAACGAGTTGAGTTAGAACAAGAATAAAACGTCCATCTCCAATTCGCAGCCCCATCTGCCGCGCCCCCAAAAACTATCGTTCTGGTGTCATCTTATTCCTTCCATCCATTCGTCACATTTCGTTCGTCCCACCATATTCTCACCTCTCTCCATGCCTACAAAGCGGCATCTTATCAAGATTAAACTGATGCAAAAACTCACACCTCTCCCCTTTCATACAAAGCCCCTTCATCCAGTGACGGCACACTACGGTCCTCATGCGTGGGTCGAAGTCACCATCGAGGTTGCTCGGGGCGGGGGAAGGCACGACTACGCATTTCCCGTCTGTTTCGAAGACGGAGCCGGTCTTGGATTTGTAAGGCTGAGGGTCCTTCAGCTGGGGGATGGCCTCATTAGTTAGCTCGTCTATATCAAATCCTATTGTATGGAGGGACTGAGGAGCACAGTCAGCTAATGTTGAGTTGGATTCCATGAACGATAGAAGGCAGTAATTGCGGCAGTAATTGTAACAAGCAGGGGATGTAACAAGCAGGGGATGTAACAAGCAGGGGCTACAAGCAGGGGATAGGACAGGCAGGGCAACGGAGGCACGGAGGCTAAAAAGGCTAAAAAGGCTAAAAATGAAATATGAATCTTTACAGAATCTTCACGATTTATTAAGATACGGGTTCAGGTGAAGAGTGTATCAAAGGGGATGTCGTATCAACTATATTAATAAGAAGTTCCCAACAATAATCTTCTGGCAAATGACTGGAAAGGTGAAGTTCATGATGAGTGACCAAGAAGAATTTTGTGGATCTGCAAATGAATCACTGATGTCTGCCCTTCCGCCACCAGCTCCGCCTCCAGCCTTTAGGGTTATCTCTCATGAGAGAATCAACAGTAAGGTGCGTTAAACTGAATAAACAGTAGCGTCGTATTTAGGCAATTGTCAGAGCATCCTCAACCTTTTGCACATGCAGCTTGGATGGCCCTTTCTGAACGTCTGTAATTCCCCGCCATCTCCGGCGTTGTCCTCGCCGTCGAGGTCTTGAAGCGCGGCTACCACTACGTTCAAGTCCTCTCCGAGAAGAAATCCCCCGTAGCCACGTTATAAGATCTGCATTCCTCACTTGAACGCCATTGGTCGCTGCAGCTGCTCGCAAAGTCAAACGTCTGACACCTAACCCCTCCCTCCCTCCCTCCCCCCCTCCCTCCCCCCCTTTAGGATCTCCTCGAAGGTGGTTTCAAGCCTCTCCGCAAAGCTTACTCCGAGCCCGTCCGCAACCTAATGGACGCTGCCCCTCGTTCTAAATCATCCTTCCTCAAGCTTTGGGCCGAGAAGGACTCATGGTCGACGCTTAAGAAGAAGGGGAGCTTCGGGCATGGGAGCTACGCGAGTAAGGTGGAGAGTAAGAAGAACGAGGGGGAGGAGGTGAGGAGGAGGAATAAGGCAACTACGAGGAACCGCTACTCTGTTCCAATTCTAACGAGTTGTTTCGCTCTTCTCGTCGTTTCGCTCTTCTCGTCGCTTCGCTCCTCTCTTCGCTCCGCTCCTCTCTTCGCTCCGCTCCGCTCCTCTCGTCGCTCCGCTCCTAATGCTTCTCCAGCTTAACCGCACCTTCACCCCCGCGGTTGCCGTGATCGACCCCTTCAGCTCCGGCGCCCTCCTCGCCGCCGAGGTCGTAAAACGCGGCTACCACTGCGTCCGCGTCCTCGCCGAGAAGAACTCCCCCGTAGCCAACCTCGTCGCAGCAGACGCAGGCTGCCAGTTCGACGCTACCATTCAGCACGATAACGAGGCAACAGACCAGGAGGCCGCCCTCCAAAACACTCTCTCCGCCCTCTCCAAGCTCCCCTGGTGCGTCGTCGCGATCCTCCCAGGCGCCGAGACCGGCGTCCTCCTCGCCGACCAGCTTTCCTCCTTACATTCAAACGGCGCGACACGTTCCAACCCTATCTCCCTCTCCCCCGCCCGCCGTAACAAGTACATCATGGGAGAGACTATCCGTAAGGCCGGCGTTCGAGCCGTTAAACAGAGAATATGTGAAACATGGTCTGACGCTGAAGCTTTCCTTAACGATTGGAACCCAAACCCTTACAAGGTCATCGTCAAACCTAACCAGTCCGCAGGCTCCGACGACGTCTTCCTCTGCAATGATATGTCGAGTGTTAAGAAAGGTTTCGATAAAATTAACGGAGCAATCAACGGTCTAGGTATCAGAAACGAAGGTGTACTCCTCCAAGAGTTCCTCTCCGGAAAAGAGTACGTCGTCGACAGCGTAAGCAGAGACGGCGTACACAAGGTAACAGCCATATGGGAGTACGACAAGAGGGAGGTAAACGGCCAATTCAACGTCTACTTCGGCATGAAGTTAATCCCCGACTCTTCAGAAAAAACAAACCAAATGGTAGCTTACCAACGTAGCGTCCTCGACGCCGTAGGCATCGTGAACGGTCCCGCGCACGCTGAGATAATGTGGACTGCTACTGGACCTTGCCTCGTTGAAGTCGGTGGGAGGTGTCATGGTGGAGAAGGTACTTGGAGGGATATAGCTAATAAGTGCGTTGGTTATAATCAGATAACTACGACGCTCGACGCTTACCTTGAGGAAGGTAGGTTCATGGCGTTGCCTAGTTCACCGAGTAAGCTGCGGAAATTCGGGAGGGAGGCTTTCATCGTCGCGAGGGAGTCGGGTGTTGTACGTACTTGCCCGGGGTTTGGTGAGATTAGGAGCATGAGGTCGTTCCTCAGTGAGGAGATTATGCAGGAGGATAACAACTTTATGCCTGTTACGATTGACTGCTTCACGAGGCCGGCGGCTTTTCAGCTACTTCATGATGAGGAGGCAGTAGTTGAGAGGGATTACTTGAGGATAAGGGAACTCGAAGAGTCGGGAATGTGGGACTTCAGCGTCAAGTGCTTGACGAAGCCCGAGGCTGGAGCCGTCGTCGTCGTCGACCCCTTCTCGAGCGGAGCACAGCTGGCGGCCAAGGTCGTGAAGCTGGGGTACAAGCTTATCATGCTTTTCTCGGAGGTTGACAGCCCGGTCGCGGCGCTTGTGCAGAGCGGGACGGACCTGAGAGGGGAGACCATACAGCACGACGACAAGAATCCCGACGCTATCGAGTCTTTCGAGGCGACAGGTGAGAACGAACCCGCCAAAATCTGCCACTTTAACTCCCTAAATCTAACCGTCACTTCACTTCACAGTCACGAAGCTCAAGGCCCTGCCGTACCCCATCATCGCGATCCTCCCAGGAGCCGAGACGGGCGTCCTCCTCGCTGATAAATTGGCCGACAAGTTCGAGACCCGCACCAACCCCCTTTACCTCAGCAACGCCCGCCGCAACAAGTACATCATGGGGGAGACGATCCGCAGGGCCGGGGTCCGCGCTGTTAAGCAGACCATCGTCTCGGATTGGGAAGCGGCCCAGAAGTTCCTCAAAGGTGAGAGTGTGCGAGGAGCGAAGCGACGAGTTGAAGAGGCAGGTGTACTGCGTATTGAAATGTAGGGTCGATACTTCCGTGCGTAACGGAGCGGCGAGGAGCGAAGCGACGAGCTAAGAACGGGTTCAGGGTTGAAGCGGCGATACTTCTATGCAGCTCCCTCGCAGCTCCGCCACCGCCAGGCGTCTTTACTGGATATCAACGTACATGCCTGATACTTAATGTCGCCGGCTGCTGCCAAATTATACGCCGTTATTAACAACACGAACGACCCTTCTTTTGCGACTCGCTTCGCTCGTTGCAGAATGGAACCCTTCCCCTTACAAGGTCATCGTCAAGCCGAACCAGAGCGCCGGGTCCGACGACGTGTTCCTCTGCAACTCCGAGGAGGAGGTCAAGGCAGGATTCGACAAGATCAACGGCGCCATCAACGGGCTTGGGGTCGTCAACGAGGGCGTCCTCCTCCAGGAGTTCCTCGAAGGGAAGGAGTACGTCGTAGACTCCGTCAGCAGGGACGGCGTCCACAAGGTAACCGCGATATGGGAGTACGACAAGAGGGAGGTAAACGGCCAGTTCAACGTCTACTTCGGAATGCGCCTTCGGGCCGTCGAGACCGATCTCGAGCGTCAGATCGTTCAGTACCAGCGCTCAGTCCTCGAGGCCCTCGAGATCAAGAACGGGCCCGCCCACGCCGAGGTTATGATGACCGCCACGGGACCCTGCCTTGTCGAAGTTGGGTCGAGGTGCCACGGAGGGGAAGGAACGTGGCAGCCCATCGCAGACGGGTGCCTCGGGTACAACCAGATCGACGTCGCCCTCGACTCGTACATTCGCCCTGACGACTTCGACAAGATTCCGGCCATGTCGACCAAGCTCCAGAGGTACGGGAGGGAGGTCTTCCTCGTCGCTCGCGAGAACGGCAAGATAAAGGCTACGCCGGGCATCGACGCCATAATGTCTTTGAAGTCCTTCGTGAAGTGCGAGATGTGCGTACAGCCGGGGGACGAACTCAAGAAGACCGTGGACTGCTTCACGAGGCCGGGGGCTGTTCAGCTCATACACGACGACCCCGCAGTCGTCGAGGCTGACTACCAGACATTGAGGAAACTTGAGGTCGACGGGATGTTTGAGCTGGAACAGTAATTTTGGGGGGAAGGGTTGTGGGAGTAGTTTTGGTGTAATTTTATACATGTAGCTGTTGGTTTTGTAAGGGAAAAAAAGGGAAATTGAAAAGGGGGAGGAAATGAAATGAGACGAAAAAGATGAGCAAAGGAACGATTTTGAGAAGGAATTTACTCTTCTTTCTTTTCCTCTAAATTAAAAAACTTAATAAACCTAACCTTAAACAACCCCTTTCGCACCACCCCAGACCTTCTCTCTACCCTCGTCCCCGATCCTCTCCCACGCGTCCTCCCCCGAATTCTCGTCCTCCTCCCTCTCGAAGAGCTTCTGTACCTCCTCCAAACCCAGTCCCTTGGTCTCGGGCATTTCGAAGAACAGCCACACGAAGCCCAACAGCGCTATGCTGGCGTACATCCAGAAGGCCCCATAGGACGCCAGAGCTCCCGGATCGCTGACGCTCAAGAACGTGGCGCTGACGACGATGTTGCCGATCCAGTTGGAGGAGGTGCTCATTCCGAGGCAGACCCCGCGCCACTGGAGGGGGTAGATCTCGGAGTTCACTGTCCACGGCATTCCGCCCATGCCTATCCCGAAGAACAGGAGGTACAGGACCATGAAGACGACGGAGGAATTCGACCAAGGGTTGGGGCAGGCCTGGGTGATCCAATCGGAGTCGCAGGTGTCGGGGGCTGGGAGGGAGTCGTCGTCGTCTCCGGCGTAAGAGGACGAGAGGCACTGGCCGTCGCAGTAGCCGCAGGTGGAGATTTGGACGCAGTCGCCGCAGTAGGTCGTCAAGCCAGACCACACCATGGCGGGCTGCGACATGCACTCTGAAGGGTTATGGCGAGGGGCGAGGGGGGGGGTTAGATATAGAGGTAGCCTGGGGGATGCATGTGTGTGATAACGAATTCTATCCTACCTTCGTCCCCGTCGGTGACGCTCCCAGAGCTCAACCTGCTCATCAAGAACCCGGCCCCGAGTCCGACCAAGCTAATAATGACCCCTCCCAGACTGTGGTCGAGAGTTAGAATTTACGTAACAACGCTTCTACTGACGCTTCTACTGACGCTTTTACTAACGCTTCTAAACGACGCTTCTCTCACCTCCTCAACGTCAACCACCTCCTACCCCTGATCTCCACCAACTTAATGCTCAGGGCAATTCCTAGCACCTGCGCGAGCGCCGTGAAACCGCTCAACCATATACTCGTCGTCCTGCTGAATCCGCTCATCTGATAAATCGAAGCGGAATAATACATGACGGTGTTAATTCCGGCGAACTGCTGCAGGAACATCAGACCGCAACCCAGCCTCAGCGCCCTCAGCGTAGGCCTGTGCCTCCATATCTGCTTCAGCGTGTTGACGAAGCTCTTCTCCTCCCCCTCGTTCTTGCTCTCCGCTGCAATCAAAGACGTGTGAATTTGGTCTACCTCGTCCTTCGCGATCTGTACGTCCCCGTTCCTGAACTTTATCAGGACAGTCACGGCGAGGGAACGACGGCCGGTCATCACGAGCCACCGAGGGGACTCGGGCATGAACAGGAAACCTATGAACATTATTAAACTAGGGACGGCACCTGCGGAGAAAAGCGAAATTGTCAGACACACACAAAAGGGCCTTTACCAGTATGTTTCTCTCTCTCTCTCTCTCTCTCTCTCTCTCTCTCTCACCTAAACCCAACATCCACCTCCACCCTCCCTCAACATCCGCGAAAATCCCATCAATCATCCCCGCCGAGAACTGCCCAAAAGCAATACAAAGCGTATTACACGTAACCAGCGCCCCCCTAATCTCCTTCGGCGCCATCTCACTTAAGTAAAGAGGGACGGTTAAGGACGCGGCGCCTATAGCGATACCTACGGTTAAACGTCCTACGACAAGAGTTATGTAATTCTTTGAACATGCGAGTATTAGACTCCCAACAGTGAAAATGACGGAGGAAAGGAGTAATACTATCCTCCTCCCTTTCTTTAATACAATGTTAGAACACATTGAGGTTAGAGCGCAGGTAATTACGGTGGAGGTTACGACGGTTTCTTGCTGCTCTTTTGTTAGGGAGAAGTCGGTTTTTAGGAGGAGCATTGCGCCGGATATTACGCCCGTGTCGTAACCGAAGAGGAAACCGCCGAGGGCGGAGAGGAGGGTTAGGAGGAGGAGGGGGAGGTTGCGGAGGGGGGAAATGGGGGGCTTAGGGTTGGGGGAGCTGTTGCTGTTGCTGCTGGCTGTGGTGGTCGAGTAGGTGGTTGAGGAGTTTGGGTTTGAGTTTGAGTTTGGTAGGATTGGATCGGAAGACATGTTGTTATCAAGATGGTTGTTATGTTGATCGTTATCAAGATCGCTGTTATCCTCCGCGTTGTTCAAGAGGCTGTCCCGGTCACTGAATCTATCGCTTATCCAAGCCTCTTCCCTTTCAACTCTCTTAGCCCTCTCTTCTAAGTCTGGTGCCCTAAATTCGTTATCGAGCCGCCGTGATTTGGTTTCTGAAGTTTTTTGGGAGCCAAATTCTTCTTCTCGACGACGAATAAGAGATTTGAGGTCAGTGGGAACTCGAGACGAGGATGAAGTCTCCACGGAAAACGGTGTGAAGTCAATTTTGGACTTTTTGTGGATAGCGGAAACGACCAAAACTCGTTTGGAACAATTTTACCCCAATTTTACAGACATTTGAACGGCGAAGAAAGGCGGGAAGAGAATCTTTAATTCGCAACGACACTTACAAAACACACAAAAGTCAGCGCTCCAACAAAGTCGTTCCCACCGTGTAAATATTCAAAATAAAATATTATCGTTATTGATCTGAAACAAGGCGAAAAAATAAAAATAAAAAAGGTGACCTTCTGCCGAACTGTCATATTCGTCTCCACTTGTATCAAACGGACACGATCATACGTACAGTACAGCAAATCAAACGAAGGCACCCTTTTAGAATATTTAAGCTTTCTCAGAATTTCAAAGCGACGTATAATATACAACTGAGAGACAGAGTAGTTGTAACCTCCCACCGATCTGTCCGGCATGCGCACCACCACTCTGAGAACGTTTGTCGTTCTACTCCTGCTACCAATAGCAATGCTGCCAACCCTGCACAGCTATAAACCTAAACTAAGCAGTAGTAAGCTGCACAGCACACGCCGCACATTCATCGCAACAACAGCAGCAACCCTGCCAACCGTCCTCCTCCTTAATCCTTCCCCTGCGAGCGCCTCGCTCTTCACCTTCCCTCCCAACCCCAACGTCCCTCTCTCCAACACCTACCACGTAATGCACGCCGGTCAAACCCTCCTAACCTCCAAACAGACCGTCCAGACAAACCCATTGTTCCTGACCTCCTCCCAAAACTCCCTCTCCCCCCTCGGCAAGCAACAATCTTCCTCCGCCTCCACCCTCCTAAAAAAGTCCCCCTACCCCCCCACGATAATAAAGTACCCAACCTCAACTCAAACCTACGAAACCTCCTACCTCCTCTCTCAATCCCTAAAACTCGGCCGCGACCGCACCGTCCCCGAGTTCACGTTCATGGATCAACGAGGTTTAGGCCTCTGGAATGGTCTAAACAAAACCCTAATATCAGATTCAATCCTCTACCATGATCGAACGACGGGAGGGGAGCCTCCACCGTCAAATGAAGATGGGACGCCGAGCGATAGTCTCGATAACGTTCTTGTTAGATTACGTCAGTTGATGTCTGTTTTGGAGGTGAGAGTGTTGTCGAGCTAGTTCGAAACGCGACGAGCTAAAAAATCGTGTGTACTGGATATCAAACGGACATGCGCCGATACGATTCCAAATGTAACATTGCTGCTGCCAAATGCGTTCGCTATTTCTAACGACACGATGATCCTTCTATTGCGACTCGCTTACGCTCGTCGCAGACGCAGTATTCTGGGGAATCGATACTTCTTATATTCGCTGACGGTTTGACGCCTGGGGTTTTAGCGGCTGGTTTAGCGGGGAGAAAGTTGGAGGAGGCTTATATTGTTGAGTTGGAGGAGGGTGAAGTTTGGGTTGATTTTAATGTTGAGACTGTGAAGCAGAGGTTCGGGGACGATAAACGGGTCGAGAGGTATAATAAAAGGGTGGAGGAGGGGAGGGTTAAGTTGAAGGAGCTTATGAGCGACGAGAGGCCAAGGTTGACGCAGGAGGAGATGGAATTTCAGGAGGAGCAGAAGGTGCTAAGGCAGGAGGAGGAGTTGAGGAACGAGAAGAAGGAGGAGGTGAGAATTTGCAAGGAGCGCTGTGCTGCAAGCTGCGCCACTGGCTCTAACACTCGTCGCAGGAGAAGAGGAAGGAGCAGGAGGCTATGGCGATGAGAAGGAACATAATCGAGGAGGAGGGGAGGAAGAGGCAGGAAGAAACAGAACGGAGGAGGGAAGAAGTTAAGAGAGAAGCCTTGAAAAGGAAGGAGGAGGCGATGGCGTCAAGAACCGCGAACTCGGCCACGCCCAGAAGAACCAAGGAGGAAGAAGAGATAATCTCCAATTCATTCCTTGGCGGTTCGGTGGTCGCAGCGGGCGGGTTTATGTACCAGGCATGGACAAACCGCGATGAGATCGGCCGTGCCGAAGAGCGAAATGCCAATTCTACTACTAATACTGCTGCGGCGACAACCTACTACGCCACGAAAGAGGAGGCGGACGAGGCCAAAATACTCAAGGCCGAGAAAGATCGTCTAGAGAAGGAAAATGTCGAGATGGAATTGAAGGAAAGGGAAAGAATCGAGGAGGAAACGAAGGAGAAAGAAGAGGAGGCAGAACGACAGAGAATCAAGGCCGCGGAGGAAGAGAAGGCGAGCGAAGAAGAAAGAAAACGAAGAGAGGCGGAGGACTTTCAGAGGCAAACGAGGGTGGAACAAGAGAAGGTCGCGGACGAGAACAGGGTGCTGCGTGGAACTTCTATAGATCCGACGAGTTCAGCTGAGTATACTGATGATGCTAAACCCTTCAGCAATGGTTTAGATGATCAACAATCTAAATCGGAGGACGAAGTCGAGGCGGAGCTGGAGGGATTTGATGCTTTCACGGACTTCCTCGCTGATATTATCAACGAAGAATAATAACAACACGCACAAACACACACATCAAATTGCATGACAAAGCTCTCAATATTATTAATGATTAACCTGTCCAACCTCCAGTTGCCCCGGGCACGCTCAGCATCTGATCAGGATTAACGTCCCCGCATGATTTTAGCCAGCAGCCGCTCCTAATGTGCGTGAATCCCTTGCAACTCCCCTTATTATTGCATATCGTGCAACACTCCTCTACTGTCCCTCCGCTCTCGTGGCTCAAGTCGCACCGGCCCTTGAACGCCTCCACGTTCTCCTTTATGGTGTAGCCCTTGCAGTCGCCCTCTCCAGAGGACTCGGCGTGGATGTCCCAGTCGACGTAAAGCTTGAATAAATGAGTCATGAGCGTCTCGTAGCGGTCGTACTGGTGCATTATGGGCACGTCGCCGTTGGCGTTGTTGACGACGCGGAAGTCGGAAGTCAACGACATCACCTTAGCCTGCATGTTGGCGACGGGGCCGGACATCTGATCGTATTTGTAGATGGAGCCGGTGAGCTTGTCGGTGTGTATTAGCACGTTGTGGACGCCTTGGTCGACGCCGTTGCGCTCGCACTGAGCGAATGAGGGGGTGCCCATAGTGCTCGCCATTAGGTCCAGGTAGGATAATATCGAGTCAATGGTTCCCAACGAGACGCCGGAGCAGATTATTTTCTTGTCGTACAGTTGTTGGAAGACGCCGTTGCCGAAGCAGTCCTTCACCCAGCCGCCGTTCCAGCCGTCTTGGCCGATCGTCATGGATTCGACGCCATTGAAGACGTAAAGGCCAGGCCTCGTTACGATGGAGAACGGATCGCCCTGAAAGGCCATGTCTCTGACGTCTGCCAGCAAGACCATGTCGATAGAGCGCTGATTATCGTTGATGTAGTCCGTGATCATCGGCCAGCGGTATGTACTGGGATGCATGTCGCCCATTTTTATTTCGCGCTTGTTAAAGACTATCGCAGTAGCGGCATTCTTGTCTAATATTTCTTGGGCCTTCGGACTAACTTCGTCCATGAAGAGGACGATAGAGCTCTCCGAGGCAGGAGAAAACTTGCGCAGCGAGGCCACGAAAACACAGAGCTGAGCGTCGTTTATACCCTGCGCCATGCCTATAGCGAGGTGCTTGATATTGGTATCTCTGCCGTTAAACCAGCTCGAGGGCTTGACCAGCTTCGCGGGCAACAATGGCTCAGATGAAGCAGGAGGAGACGGAGGAGATGGAGGAGGTGGAGGAAGAGCAGACCGTTGGGCCAGCAGTTCATCCCTAATTCCCTCCGCCTTGGTGTGGTGCCCCAGGGCCTCGTTCGCATGCTCTACCGCCTTGTTGGAATGGTCCCCCCAGTTCCTAACAATCCTCGACTGCGAAATGGCATCCTCTGCCTTCTGTATCACATCCTCGTAGCGCTCCTCCAGGGCGTTTATGGAGGCGTCCACGGAGGCATATCCAGTCGGATGCACCTCCACGTGGTGATTTGCGTTGTGGTGGCGCTGTGTCATGAGGCGGTTTGACCATATTAGGACGTTGAGGAGGAGGAGGATGCAGATGGCGATGGTCGAGAGCTTAGGGGAATAGGAGGAAGTAGGCGAAGAGGGGGAATGTGACGACGAGGAATAGGTAGGGAGAGTCGGCAAGGAGGAGGAAGACTGGGCGGGCGAAAGGACCGCCCGACGCATTGCAGGAGTTTGGAAAGGTTAAACCCTGCGAAGGTCTTTGATTTTGGACTTGGACTGGTTTGGGTGCAAAATCAAAAGTTGGTAGCGGGACGTGTAAGGTTGCAGTTTCTTAGGTGGGGGGTAGACTTGAAGTTTGAATGGGAACTGTTGACCAACTTGTCTATAAGTGGGTTGCCTCTTATGGCCAATTTTGTCTTCCAGGGAAGCTGCTTTGTGCCGAGTACTAAAGTACTCTGGTAGGCTGTTTCACCAAAGAAGTTGAAGAATGATCGCTTCTTTTAGCTGTGCGAACTACACCTCCACTTTCGCGGATGCGGGGGAACTTCTACCCTGCCCCGGTAAGGTTCAGAGGTCCCACGGACGCGAGGATAACCTTGATTAGTCGAAAAGTTTTATGAGTCACGGGCAGCGGTTAGGTCCCGTCTTTAAAACTACAGTAGTTCACACTTTCTTACCCTTCCCTTCCCCACCCCCAGCACCTTATGTGCCTACTCATCCCGACGTGCCGTGGTCTCTCACGGAAGTTATGTCATTCCCGGCTAACTTCACTTGCGAAAAGACCTTCAAAGACGTGGCACCCCCTGCCTACGGAACGGCACAGATCGTCTGGTGTGTCATAATGTTCTCTATGTTCGCACTGAATACTAATTGGCTTGCGTCCTCCACGGGCGGGATCAAGGGCCTTCAGGACTTTAGGAATTATAAGTCAACGACCAAGAACTTCTGGTTTCTCGAGGTCGCACTTCTTCTCTATCTCATGTACTGCTGTACTGATTATTTATATGTTCGCGGACACATTGAAATTTGTTTCCTTTTCCAAGTGATGTTTGCCTACTTCCTGGACAGCATGATCGTAATGTCTGCTGTGAGCTGGTCGGGGATGAACAACATCGTTGGGCGCAAGCCTGTTCCACCTGCGCACTATGTCGTAATGCGCAATTTGGCGTTGGTCGCCAACTTTTTCGTGCAGCTAATTTTCGTCTTGCTATCCATGAGAGTTTCTACTAACGGTGACACGAGGAATGAAGAGCAGAGTCTCACATGGTACGACGGAAATTTGTCTGTCTGTCGAACTATGGGCAACGTGATCATTGAATTCATGGGCTTCATGATCCTCGTCGTCGAGGGCAGGAAGCTGAAGATCCAGATTGGAAAGGGCGGTGGAGGGGCCGGGGCGAATTCTGCCTCCGCAAAAATTTTGAAGGTGAGAATGCGTCAATTCCGTCAATGCCGGGGATATAAACCACACAGACTAGTAGCTTACGCCAAACTTCATCGCCCTCGCTTCGCAGTACATCTACACTGCCTCCGCAATCGTTCCGATCTTGATGGCCTTCCGTCTGCTGACCCAGGTCATGCCAAGGTGAGAAACTGCAAGCTTCGGAACTCCCGTCCGTAAGGTCGCTGCTCCAACCCCACCACCGCTGTTTCTAACACTCTACACGTAACACCTCCTTTTTGCGACGAGCAGGATCGGGACGACGATGAACACTACGTTTCCCGTTTGCAGCAGTGCCGGGGCGTTCATGGACGCCACGACCGTCATGTCGTTTGTGATCTTCCTTGCCTTTTTTTTGGTCATGAAGCCGTCTGGGAAGAAGAAGAACGGCAAGGTCGGGACGGCGACCACCATGACCACGACCACAAGCAGTGCGGATTGATTAAATTACATAGAGATAGAGAGAGAGAGAGAGAGAGAGAAAGATACAGATTAGATAGATTTTTATTAGTAGGTTTATATTTTCACGTTTTAAAAGGAGACGGCATTAAAGCTGTCATATTTGTCATCAAGCAAAAAATCTTTTTCATTTTCCCATGTTTATGGAATGAGATCTGATTCCGGGCGAGAGCATGTCATCAATCCATCATCTTGGATTTCGTCAAATTATATATTGTTGACGGCCCAAGCGGCAATTTCTAAGGAATTCCTTGCCCCCCAAAAGCTTCTCAGTCGAGCTACCGCATCGAATACCCCCAACACTTAATCAGCCCCCTTCACACAATGAAACTCGTAATCGCCGCAGCCATTCTATCAAGTGCCATCGCCCTGGACGATGGTCTAGCCAGGACTCCCCCGATGGGTTGGATGTCATGGGAGAGGTTTCTTTGCAATGTTGACTGTGAGACCTACCCCGACTCGTGCATTTCGGAGGATTTATACAAACGCACTGCCGACCTGATGGCCTCGGAGGGCTACCTCGATGCAGGATATGACCATGTTAACATCGATGACTGCTGGTCTACCTTCGAGCGCGACCCCGTTACCAACGAGCAAGTCGCGGACCCGGACCGCTTTCCTTCCGGGATCAAGAGCTTGGCTGGATACGTCCACGATAAGGGGCTGAAGCTCGGTCTCTACTCCGACATTGGAACCAAGACCTGCGGGGGCTATCTTGGCATGCAGGACAACCTCGAGCTCGACGCAAACACCTTCGCTAGCTGGGACATTGACATGCTCAAGGTCGATGGTTGCTACCAGGACACGGACATGATGGGCCAGACTTACCCCGAGCTGAGCAGGGCGCTGAACGCCACCGGCCGCCCGATCATATACTCCTGCTCTTGGCCTGCCTACTTGGACCCTGACTACGGAGAGGCGAATGACGGCGAGGTATTGAAGGAACTTGCCGAGATCTGCCACTTATGGAGGAACTGGGACGACATCAGGGACGACTGGGGATCGGTGAGCTCCGTCATCGACTTCTGGAAGCGCAACTCGACCGATGACCCGTTCATCCAAGTGGCTGGACCAGGCCACTGGAACGACCCTGACCAGCTCATGATCGGGGACAATGGCTTGAGCCACAGCGAGGAGAGGTCACAGTTTGCTCTTTGGGCCATTTTTGCGGCGCCTCTCATCATGAGCAACGATTTGGCGCACATCAGCAAGGAGAGCAAGGAGATTCTGCTGAACAAGGAGATCATTGCCGTCGACCAGGATCCGGTCGGGCACCAGGGCAGTTTGGTTTGGTCCAGCGAAGGCTCTGGCGACGGAGACACATACGGCGGCGAGACTCGCGTCTGGTCCCGCCTTCTCAACGACGGAAGCTACGCCGTCGTCCTTCAAAGTACGCACTCCATGGGCACCGCAACCAAGGTCAAACTCGAGAGTAGCATGCTGGAAGGGTGGGGGGAGGGAGTGAAGTTCACGGCGAGGGATTTGTACGCACACGAGGACTTGGGAGAGTTCGAAGGCGAGATGGTCGCCGAAGTTTGGCCCAGCGACGTAGAAATGTTCATTGTCGACTTGGTTTAGTTAGACACTCCCGAACACTGTAAAGTTAGGGGAACGTAGTGCGTAGGCTGGCGTATGGGAGAGGGGAGCATAGGGGGTCGTAAAACCGAACTAAAAAAAAGAAAAGAAGTAAAAGAACTATAAAACTTTCTATAAATATATATCAAAGTCCTCACTCACCACTTGCAAATGATATCATTTTTGCAAAAGTGTTCCGTCACAAAAAATGTTCGGTGGATGAGATTTAGAACCTTCAGACCCTAAACTACCGAATAATCATATTTTCATTCCCTTACTTTAAGAGAAATGTCCGATATCGGAACCCACCAGAATAATAATGCGCCGGGGGCGATTTCGCTGATTTCGCTCCGAGACCACGAGGAAGAGGTGAGAACTGATATACATGCTGGGCGACCAACACACACACAGTAGTTCCAGGCTTCAAATCCCTTCTTACCAAAAATACGTACATCGACTCCTAATTTAGCTGAAGCTCGAGAGGGAGTTGGCAAGGGCTGAACGTGATAGGCTTCTGAAGGTCCTTGAAGACGAGAAATTGAAGTTTACAAACGTAGTGAGGGAGTTGGAGGGCCTTCGAGGAGAGCATGCGCTGGAGAAGGAAGCTCCAGCTCCAACGAAGAGGACAACTTTCGCCAAAAACTTTGCCGCGCTTAACCACATGAGTATAACAACCGGTGCCGCCGCATATATGGTTCAGAAAGATGCTATCATCAAGACAATTGGATTGAATATTCACACAACACCTGACCAGCTTCGCGAGGCTCTTTTTAGTAACCACAGTGGTTTCGTTCACCAAGATGTACTCGAAGTAGACGAGGAGTGTCTTGATTCTACAGTGGCTTGGAGGTGAGAAGGCCGCGTTGAAGTATAAAACGACGATATTCAAAGATCACTCTTCCTCTGTGACTGGCTACCCCCCCCCCCCCCTCCCCGTCGCCGTGGCCATCGCCATCGACATCGCCAAACTTCCGTGCGCCACGGGGCAGACTTCTTCACAGATTTTAACTCCATGACCACACCGCATCCTTTGCGACTCGCTTCGCTCCTTCCAGCTTCTTCATCACCCCTACAAAGAAATGCGAATTGACCTTACGTCTGCAAATTGTGGGAGGAACGTCAATTATGAACGGCGACGAGATTCGAATTGAGGTTTTCTCGGTGGAATCGTCAAGCCTGCGACCAGGCAGCTTCAGGGTCCCGAGGATGACGTCGAGGAATGGGCCGACGTCCAGCTCAATGTCCTCAAAGACAATCCGAACATTCCGGCTGCAATTGAAACGAGGAGTTATTTACCTACGGCCGCTCCCCTTCGGGCAAACGTCGTTTACGTTTAGGGCAGAGGTTAGCCTCAGCGAGGACGAGGATAATGCCATCAATGCTAGCGATCTCTTCTGCAAGCTGACAACGCTCTTCTACGAACGCTTCAAGCAAGAGGACGAAATTGATGAGAGAATGAAACAGGATTTTATTGAGAATATTCCCAATGCTCCACCGAAAACAGAAGCCGAAGTTGCCATCTTATACAGCGCAATGGACCTGATGGCGAACTTGAGAAAAAACGCCCCACGCGTCCCGGGGACTGTGAACGACACGGTTGAGAAGGTGAGAGCAGTGATCTATCTTCGTCTCCGGGACTTCCTCACGTAAGGTTGCTACTGCAAACTCTACTACCATTTCTGACGCTGAAAACACATCTTTCCACTCGTTCGTCTCAGTATTTCTACCGCTCGGAGGATAACAACACCGCATGGGGGAAGACGAGGTGTCGCATCGATTGCTCCGCCTCGTACTTGTTCGCATCTCTTTGGCTATTGACCACCTACGAGAAGAAGAGAGCACACGAATCCTTGGCAGTCCACCACGTTTGGGAAGGTAATAGCTCCAGTCAAGATGTCACCGCTGCGCAATATTTACTCACGAATGTCAATTTTCACACG
Organism: Triparma verrucosa; assembly: GCA_030267905.1. Lineage (NCBI taxonomy): Eukaryota > Bolidophyceae > Parmales > Triparmaceae > Triparma > Triparma verrucosa. The sequence goes on from BRXX01000221.1 coordinate 45,627, forward strand.
ACTCGCTTCGCTCGTCGGCAGGCATCGACGGTTCTCGCGGCCAGCAGTTTACAAGATCTCTCCACTTGCCAGGGGCGAGAGAAAGACTTTTCAACACGTTCCTTACTTGGGACGAAGTGAAAGATGCCGAAGCTGGAAGCACGTACATAGTAGCCATTGTTCCGATTTCCGAGTACAGCGGAAAGTATAACAGAGCGACGAGCCACAAAGTTAGCGGAGCCAACAAGATGCAAGAAGCAACGACGAGAGGAGTCTTTATAATAAAGGAGCTCACAGAGAATACGTGCGAGTGGACGAGGGCACAGACCGTCGACCTAAAGTTTTCGTCGTGGCCTGTCACCGTCTTGGACTTTCTCGCCAAGCAGGAGCTTGGCTGGGCAAACATAGTTCAGGACAGGTTCAGGCGAAACGAAAGCGAAGTTGACCGAGAGCGCTATAAGCGTCTAGCGAAAATGATAATAGCGAGGAGAGGGACACCGTTGACGACGGTGGATGCGGAAAATTTACGGCGGGGGCTTGATCTTATGAAGGAAGATGGGCACGGATGGAAGAAAATCGACTCACGGGCCCTTGAAGTCGAAATATGGATGAAATTTTCACCACCACGGAGGGGAGAGAGGAGCGTTGCGACTGGAAAGGCTACCGGCGTGATTGATAGTTCTCCCGAAGATGCAGCAGCATGGCTCATAGATTACTGCAACACCGCCAAAACTCGCGCAAGTCGTGAGGAGGGCAACAAAGCCCGGATCATGTTGGAAGATCCAATCTTGTGTGCTGCAAATGGTCAATTGGCCGTCGGGGCTACCGTGAAGAAGTACCCATTCTTATTCAACAACAGGGAATTTGTTGCGAGATATGTGTGGAAGGCAGAGAAAGACAGAGTGTATGTGGCCGCCGAGTCTGTTGACATAAATATTGACTACGGCGTGAAACTCAGAAAGACTAGGGGCCTGACCAGGGTGCTTTGGATAATAGAGAGCGTTCCCAGCGTGGGCGGGCCCGCTCAATCCCGCATCACCCAAATTCAACAGTTTGACCTGGGAGGGATCATTCCAACGTGGATTATCAACAACAAGTTGCCTAAGCAATTGTTGAAGTTTCAGATCGCAATTGACAATTTCAGACAGGATGAGAAGGTCGACGTCTGGCAGAGGGAGGGGCTTTTGAAAACAATGAAGGTGTTTTGGGAGCTTGAGGAGTACTCGGTAGCCGAGGAGAGCATGATCAAGCGCGGAACGGAGTTCTTCAAAAGCGTGGCTGAACGTGACGACCTTAGGTCTACCGATTTGGCCGTTCCGGGCCTGTCAGCCCAATTTGCTCACATCGAAAATGACGCGCTGATTACCGGCTGTTTTGAAGCCGTCATCGACGCCTCGATTGAAGAAGCGGCTGCTTGGGAGTATCTGAAGAGCAGCAGAGAGGCAGCTAAGATGCATTCGAGCAAGGGAGGGGTAGATCGATACATTCAGAAGATTTCAAACCACAGTCAGTACTATTTCCAGACGCGCCTTTTCAAATTCGCCGGCCTCAAACCAAGGGAGTGGCGCAACAAGGTGATATGGAAGAAAGAACATGCGGATATAATCTTTATCATCTACGAGGACACACTCGAGTTGGACGAGGCCCGGAAGAGAGACACCAAAACCGTATCCGCCTCTGCCCGTTGCACATGGTCCTTCCAACGGTTGGCTGAAGTCGAAGGGCTTCCGCAGACAAAGGTGAAGGTTGTGAACCGAACGAACATCGCAGGAGGAGTCCCAACATTTGTGATGAACAAGCTAGCAGTGAACCTGACGAAGTCCTTGATCTATATGAAAGACAAATTTGACAAAAGCTTGGAGATGGACCGTCTTTGCAGGGCAGGTCTAGTCGAGAAATTTTTGTTGAAGGAAGTGAAAGCAGACAGCGAGAAAGACTCAAAGACAGTCGCAATTTTGGATGAGATCTTTTCGGTGCGAAGAGGCTTCGAGAATAGCTCGTTACGCTTCGGTGGAGAGACGGACTTGAACAAAGTTTTCGTCGTCAGGGGGGGATGCAAAGGATGGGGAACGACCGAAGTCGTCGTTCGGGAGACCCTCGAGGAGGTTGTAGCATTCTTTTGGCAGAGCGAGAGCCGTGCTTTAACGAATGTCAGTAAATATGAAGAGAGGTTCATTGTTAAAGAAGATGGGGGAGGAGGCGGTGGGGAGACCGGGGAGTGGAGGAAGCTGGTTAGATGGCGCTTACGGGGATTCACTTTCATTAGCAACATGTTGCTGCACTGGCTGAACGAGGACACAATCGTTATTCTGCTTTCTCCGGCGGCTCTTGAGGGAGTCGCGTTTGAGGGTGGGGCGAGGGAGACGGCGGCTTTTCGTTTCAGGAGAATTTCAGGCGAGAAGAGGACAAAAGTGGAGTACGCCTGCACGATCGAATTTGCGGCGAAGACGAGGTCTGTCGACACTAGGGGGACGAGGGCCCTTGTGGAGGGAAAGTTGAAGGAGATCGCTGACGTTTCCATTTACTTCCAGAGGCTGCTGCCTTTGGAGGAGTACACGGTCGGGGACGGGCAGGCGCTGGGCCTAGACTTCCTTTGGACAGCGCCGACGAGTAAGAAGAGGGTTGCGAGGATGAAGGAGATCATGGTTAAGAGCAGGGGCGCGCGAGAGCTCAAGGCAAGGTATCCATGGTTTGACGCAATGCTTGAGCCGGCGTTGGAGGGGAATTTGCACATAAACCGCGTGGTGCGGACGAAGCTTGTGTGCTTGAGCGAGAGAGAAGCCAAGCAAATCGGCATGAATCTGATCCCTTCCTTGAAGTCTAAAAAGTTAGCCGAAGCCGGCGTGGATCAGTGGAAAGTTCAGAACCGTGCGGTGAAAGAGTTGATGGGGGAGCAGGTTTGGTTCGAGTCAATGGTGGTGGTTCTGAGCAAGGGCATCGTGAAAGCTGCGGCTTGGGGTTTGTTGTGGAGGACGCTCTTCGGAGCCGTAGTGAGCGTAAGTGATTTGGCAACCGACCTGGTCGTGCTTAAGCAGTTCTTTGACGAGGGGGAGAAAATGATCACGTACAGAAACTTGTCGCTCGCGAGCATAGGGATTTCAATTTGTTTCCAACTCATGATTGTCATATATCAGAACAGAAAGAAGGGTATTATGTGGTGTGCGAAGGAGATGCTCATCGTCCTGACGGGGATGAAGGCGCCATGGGATGCGTACAGGGTTGCGAGTGGCGCCAGTAAGGTTAAGGGAACAGAGGTAAGGAAGAAGGAAGAGGGTAGGGTTACGTGGACGAATTTCATCGTAAAAATATTTACACCAAACGCTTGCTTGACTTGCCACAGTTCGATCCTTTGCTGGAGATGACCATTAGCAAGTACATCGAACTATTCGCGGAGAGCATCCCGGGGATCATAATCCAACTGAGTGCGATCGTCGAAGCCATCTCATCCGGGCGAAGCGTTTCTGCACTGGCGACGACCTCACTATTGGTCTCAACGTTAACGGCGGGCCTGGTATCTACTACAATCAGCTACGACTTCGATACAGATCCGTCTAAGAGAGCCCAAAAGCCGGAGTTCTACGGGTACATTCCTTCGTCCCCAGCTCGCAGGACAATGATATTCCTGAACATGATTCTTGCGAGCAGCATCCTCGTGTTCATCAAGTCCCTTCTGTTGGTGGTTCTCGGGATGATGGGTGCTCTGCTGCCCATCTATTATTTAATCGCTGACCTCGGGCTATACTTTCTCTACAAGATTGCGAGGTCTGACTTCACCTACTGGATCCCCGTCGAGAAGGGCATCATGAAATTGCTCATATCGATTATGTTCAGAATCGTAGCAAAAACCGTGACGGATTTCACAGGATGCATGCATTACAGGCACCCCTATGAACTCGGCGGAATATACTTCAGTTTAAATTATTACCAGCCGCTGATCTGTTTAGTGGCGGTTACGATAATGGGAGGGGGGGGGGCGCTAGAAGGTGTGGGGGATGAGGCTATGGGATTGTTGAAATTGTGGACTCCGATTCTGGGGGGGATGATGTGCGTGCTGACGGTCACGTTCTTTCTGCTGATCGAGTCGAGCTATATTTCAACCTTCTACAGCTCCCTGACCGCAGCACAGAGCACGCAGAAGAATTTCTTGGAAAGTGTCGACAACGAGGCCAAGAGCAAAATCTTCAAGTATACGAAGGACTACTGGGAGGGGATTGAAGAGGAGGTGGGCGAGTGGGTGAGGGAGAACTGGAAGAAGCGGAATGACGGAACGGAAGGGGGGAAGGGGAATTGGTTCACAGAAGAGTGGCGGAGGAAGGTGCCAGAGAGGATGTTGGTTGGTCTGGACGGTGACGTTGACGGGGGTGAGGGAGACAGTGTTCTGGGGCGGAGGGGAGCGAGGTACTTGGGAGGACGAAATAAAAATAAAAGTAAGGAGCGAAGCGGAAACGTGCGGGTGGGGGGCGAAGGGGGATCTCCTCTGATGAAGATAGTGAGGTCAACTCTCACCAAGTTCAAGATCGAGAAGGGTTTGGACGCGCAAATACACCCAGGGAGTGAGAGTGGGGGTACTGAGGGAAGAGAAAGTTTTGGTGAAAGTGAAGGTGAAGGCGAAGGTGGCAGGGAGAGATACTTTGAAGGTATCAAGAGGTTGGCGACAAAGAAACAGGGAGGGTTTTTAAATATGTAAGATGTAAGGTGTAATTTTAATTTGAGAAATTCTTTTTATATTCGGGTAAGGGGGAATTATTGTATAGAGCGGAGGTAGGAGACTACCTCGGATGTTACATCATCATCGTTAATCTTGTCATCTACGTCTATGGTTGAGGGGACTAGCTTGGAGCATTCCCAGAAGACACTGTAACCAAGCTCTTGAAGCGAGTCCGGAACCTTCATCTCTCTTAAACTTGTGCAACGAAAGAAGGCATAATTACCTAAGTTTTGAACGTTCGTGTGAGGGAGATTGACCTGTTCTAGACTGAAGCAACTATCGAAGGATCGTACACCAATAGCTGTTAATGACTTCGGGAACTTTATGGCTTTCAAACTACTGCAGCCATAAAAGGAATGACTACCGATGATTGTAATGCATTCGGGGATCTCTACAGTGACGAGATTGGAGGCGTACATGCAGGCACGATCTCCGACCTTCGTAATATTCAGAAGGAAGACAACCTTTGTCACTTGCCTCATCCTTTCCTTCTTCGCAGTAGCCCAAGCTACCTCATCACTTATATCATTCCCTCCATGAACAATAATCTCGCCATAAGGCTCATCTTCCAACTCAGTCAGCTTCTTCTCAACGACCTTGTGCCATTTTCTATCAAGCCAACGCATCGCAGCTAAGGTATCGACCATAACGAAACCAATGAATAGTCGCCTGAAGTCGTCTGTGTTCATGAAATCATCAACGGGAGCAGCAACGTTTTTTGAAGAGGAGGCAGACGATGGCAGAGGGACTTGTTCATCCTCAGTTTTATTCATTTCGTGACGTGAGTGAGTGTTGATGCGAAGAAAGTCAGTACGGCAGCAGCAGCGACGACAATGTATTCTAAAATCGGCGGAGGAGAGTGTGATGAGATGCTTTACTGCTTTACAGAGATTCTGCAAACATAGCCTCCTGCAGGCAGCTATTTGGCTACGCTCTGCCACTGCATTGCATTGTATTGTATTGATTGTATAGCAATCTGAGTTTACGTCAACGCCGATAATCGCGTCGTAATCATAGAGTTGAGCATTTTGCCCTCGAGGGTTTGGATCCTCACTCCCTTCGTCTGTACCTGCCTCTCTTGACGTACTCTACCACGTCAGGCAGAACATAACACACGCATGTCGCATCCGCCACCTTCAACGACTTCCTCAGAAAGCGGTAGTCGAAAACGCTCCCGAACAGGAGAGAATCCCAGCACAAATAGCACGTCCCCCGCCGCTTCCTCCCTCCCTCCTCCTCCTGCTTCCCAAACCTCCCAATCCTCTCAATCTGATTACGCCACACAGCGTTCCTCCCTCTTGACTCAAATCGCTTCAAAAATGACGATGATAACCGAAAAAATAACGTCCATAAATAACCAAATGGACATTCTGGCAAAGCGGAACACTCACATAGAGAGGGTGAAGGGGTATTGGGTGAACACCGTTGACGGTTTGGGCAAAGAATCAGACCCCGGCTCTAACCCTAACTCTAACTCTAACGAATGACCATCTTTCCTAGCTAAAAAATATTGTGAAATTTATCCTGCTTACACCCCTGAACTTACAACTTATACAACTTACAAGACCCCATATATTTTCCCCCCTCCCATCCTCGTCGCCAGAAAAGTCTTTGCGTCCTTCTCCTCAATAAACCCCTTCTCCGCCGCCTTGATCATCTCCCCCCCCTGCACTGCAACAGCCAGTCCCTCCGTAATTTTCCTCGCGTTCCACTGCGAGTACTCCCTGTCCTTCTTCGCTTCATAAACAGCGTCTAAAACCTTCGACCATTGATCGTCGAGTTTGGAGTCTAGGCCTTTCGTCCATTCTTTTTTTAGGGCTTCGGTTACCTTGTCGTCATGGAGGGAGCGGATGACGTCCAGGGCCATGACATTTCCGCTGCCTTCCCAGATTGAGTTGAGAGGGCTGGCCCTGAATAACTTCGCCATTGGCCAGTCCTGGGAATCAAAGCGAAGGGAGCGTGAGTGAACAATTGAGTTAAACACATATGCATATTCGTTTCATTGTTGCAGCGAGGACCTTTCTCACCTCCACATACCCATTCCCCCCCAAAACCTCCATACACTCATACACGAAATTCGGCTGCTTCTTACAAACATGAAACTTCGCCACAGGCACCCCCACCCTCCCCAAATCCTCCTCGAACACGCTAGACATCTTGAACACCAAAAGACTGCTAGCTATATTCTCCACCCTCAAATCATCCATTAAATTCTCCATCGCGGGTAAATCTTTCAAGTACTTCCCGAAAGCTTTCCTATTCTCAACATGATTCCTCGCAATCCTATAAGCTCTATCAATCCCCGCAGCGCTACCTATCGCGCAATCTAAACGTGTTGTATGTACCATCTTTAATATGTTCTTTATTCCTGAACCGGGTGAACCTATTATGTAGGAGATAGCAGAGTGGTAGTCTACTTCGGAGGATGCGTTGGAATGATCACCTAATTTATTCTTTAATCGACGGAAACGTAAACCTATATTTTTGTCTGTTTTTTTGTTCGTATTGAGTTAATATTTTTGGTCATTCTTAAAAAAAGTCAACATTGTTTTCTCACCTCCGTCATCTAATATTCTGGGTATAAAAAATAAAGTAATTTCCTCATCTAACTTAGCTAAAGTAAAAAAACCATCACTCATAGGCGCAGACGTAAACCATTTACTCCCATTTATAACATACTCATCACCTAACATTGTAGCTGTACTTTCGTTCGTACGTATATCACTACCACCTTGTAATTCAGTTAATGACATTCCTAATGTAATACCGTTTTTTAATTTATGATGAATATCACGTTCATCATAACAAATTTTATCGTATATTTTCAACCAAGATTCAGGTAAATATTTAAGTAGAGGATAGCCGGCGTATGTCATTACGAGGGGACAGCATATTCCAGGATCGAGTTGGTTTAAGAGGAATAGTTTTATGTCTCTTTCGAGTTTTGGAGTTTTTTTACAGGTGACGGAAATGCCGAGAGACATTAGATGGTGGTAGGAGGGAGAGTAGGTTACGGTGTTGGAGATTGAACCGTGGGGGGAGTGGGTTTGGAGAGTTGGAGGGTGGAGGTTGGAGAGGTTGGCGTGGGACTTTGAGACCGAGGAACCGAGGAGGTCTCCTGCGACACAAAGCATTGAGCGAGCGTGAACGGTTCGGTTAGATGCAACTTGTAAGGAGCGAATGGAGAAATGCGTAACGACGGTGAAGCGAAAAGGACAATTAGGTTTCATCATGGGCAAAGATGTAACAGGTTGGGGGGTAGGCACTGCAGCAACCTCGTCCTTAGCTCCTTAATGCTCACCGAAGGAGGAGAGAGAGGAAGAGGGGAGGAGGGAGGAGAGGAGAGGGTTAGAGGTGTACAGGTTTTCGGAGGATAGGAAGGGGGATTGGTTTGAGGAGGAGGTGAAGTTGGAAATGAGAGGAGAGGGAGGAAGGACTGAACGTTTGAGGAACGTTTTTAATGATGGCCCGATCATTGTTAAACGCTTCAAATGCGAGAGAGATTTTTTTAAACTCTCGTTGGTCGATATAAAGGTTGGTGTCAGATTTCTGGAAGGCTAGGCTGGCTTCTCGCGCTCCTGTGATGGGTCTATCTGGCAATTCCTTTCATCTCTCTCTCATACCCTCGTCCTTTTATTTGATATACCTTGTGTCTGTAGTATCTTTGAGTATACTATCTCTCCTCCTTCACAATTAAATATTATCGTTAGCGCGTAATTCCTCTAAATTAGCCTCATCCTCCATTAGCCATCGAGCCATCGTCCAATGGTGTCCTTTAATCTCCTTAAATTAGCTGCAACGGCTTTACTATCATTAAATAATCCCGACGTTGATACCTCCAATACTATAAGCGACAATTTAAGTAAGGTCGCTAGCGTCAAAGATGACGTTAACCCTTGTACTCCAGGTGAGAGTAGAATTATAATTAGACACAAGTAATTATACACAAAGTTATATATCTCTCTCTCTCTCTCTCGCTAATCGACACGTCACTAACGTCACGAACGCCTCTTCCTTACACACACACACACACACACACACACACACACACACTCACTCTCTCTCACACACACACACACACACACACACACATATACACTATCAGGCTCCACATACGATCCTCTAGACTGTTGGTTATATTCCTTAATAATCCCTATACCTGATCCAGATCCAATTGAGGTTACAGGTTTAACAATCATCCTAACTGACTTACAAGTAAAACAATTCTACATCGGAGGTAAGACCCACACACGTAACCCTACATTCCATCCCTCAAATATCTCTAACCCCATCTCTAGACATAACCTCCTCCTACTCTCCCCTCTCCCCTTACTCCCTTCAAATGAGCGTTGACGATTTAAGAGCGACCGCCTCAGGACATTTCGAAATCGACATTTTTCATAGCACGAGTATACCGTATACAGGGAAATTTACTGCTAGCGTAGGTGAGTAATATTGTGTTTTAAAGAAAGTCTTAAAAAAAAGTTCTAAAGTAACTAACTCTTATACGTTAAAGGTTCAGATTCGAATGGTGACCCTTCATCTATTTCGTTAACTCTCTCCTTCTTACCTTCTTCAAACGGTTACATGGCTAAAACCTGTAACACCTCAAACGTAATTACACCAATTCATATCGATCCTTCTTCTTTTGATTTCACAGATTTGAACGTCGATATATTAAATTTAATACCTACAATCGTACCGTATATTGTTAGTAGTTTTGATTCAGCTATTGAAAAATCTATCGAAGATTTGATTAATGAGAATGTTGGACCGAGTGTTACGAAGGTTTTGATTAGTGCGGATGAATTTATTATGGAGGTTGTGGGGAATGGAGAGAGTGTAGATCCGGTGTTTAAGGAGGAGGAAATCATTAACTGGGAGGATGCTGGAAGGTGAGATTAACAATATATATGTTTATATAAAACGTTTCTTTCTAACATACATTATCGTTTCTATTATATTTAAAAAGAGTCGAAGGTGTAATGAAAAAATTAAACACCTTCATTAACTCTCACATAACCTCCGGACCTTCTCTATGCGGTCTACCGACCGTAGGAGGTCTCGACGGGATTATCGATATGATTACTGAAGGAGGTGCGGTTTATAAGACTTTAAACGTTAGTCATGTTATTAATATACCTGGTTTAGCGGATTTAAAAATCGGGTTGACGCATTTTAACGTTAGCGGACTGGATACGGTTCGGAATTTAACGGTGATGGAACCGGTTAAGGGGCATAGCGTTTTGAACGGGGTGGGGATGGAAGGTTTTAATTTTAGTGCGGGGGTTGTGGTTGAGGTTAAACCTGAGGAAGGGGGGAAATTGAAGGGGAATGGATTGAAGGAGGAGGTGAGTCGATGTAGACGAACTTTTGTTCATTATGACGTTGAGAATTCAAGAACGTTCTAATTTCAACCCCCTTC